>QBTX01000148.1:129502-229458 GCA_003063285.2 Arachis monticola
CCAGTTCTACACTGCAGTCTGGAGTTAAACGCCAGAAACACGTCACGAACCAGAGTTGAACGCCAGAAACACTTTACAAACCTGGCGTTCAACTCCAGAAAGAGCCTCTGCACGTGTAGACTTCATGCTCAGCCCAAGCACACACCAAGTGGGCCCCGGAAGTGGATTTATGCATCAATTACTTACTTCTGTAAACCCTAGTAGCTAGTTTAGTATAAATAGGACTTTTTACTATTGTATTTTCATCCTGGATTGTATTTTTGATCCTGTGATCACGTTTTGGGGGCTGGCTATTCGGCCATGCCTGAACCTTTCACTTATGTATTTTTAACGGTAGAGTTTCTACACACTCCATAGATTAAGGTGTGGAGCTCTGCTGTTTCTCAAAGATTAATGCAAGTACTACTACTTTTTTCTATTCAATTCAACTTATTCTGCTTCTAAGATATTCATTCGCACTTCAATATGAATGTGATGAACGTGACAATCATCATCATTCCCCACGAACGTGTGCCTGACAACCACTTCCGTTCCACCTTAGATTGAATGAGTATCTCTTGGATCTCTTAGTCAGAATCTTCGTGGTATAAGCTAGATTGATGGCGGCATTCATGAGAGTCCGGAAAGCCTAAACCTTGTCTGTGGTATTCCGAGTAGGACTCTGGGATTGAATGACTGTGACGAACTTCAAACTCGCGAGTGCTGGGCGTAGTGACAGACGCAAAAGGAGGGTGAATCCTATTCCAGTATGATCGAGAACCTCAGATGATTAGCCATGCTGTGACAGAGCATTTGGACCATTTTCACAAGAGGATAGGATGCAGCCATTGACTACGGTGATGCCTCCAGATGATTAGCCATGCAGTGACAGCGCATCGGACCATTTTCACAGAGAGGATGAAAAGTAGCCATTGACAATGGTGATGTCTTTACATAAAGCCAGCCATGGAAAGGAGTAAGACTGATTGGATGAAGACAGCAGGAAAGCAGAAGTTTAGAGGAACGAAAGCATCTCTATACGCTTATCTAAAATTCTCACCAATGATATACATAAGTGTTTCTATCTTTATTTTCTGTTTATTTATTATTTATTTTCGAAAACTCCATAACTATTTGATATCTGCCTGACTGAGATCTACAAGATGACCATAGCTTGCTTCATACCAACAATCTCCGTGGGATCGACCCTTACTCACGTAAGGTTTATTACTTGGACGACCCAGTGGCACTTGCTGGTTAGTTGCATCGAAGTTGTGAATGAAAAAAGATTTATTAAGACGTGCGTACAGAGTTTTTGGCGCTGTTGCCTGAGATCACAATTTCGTGCACCATCTTCCAAACAAAATCTGACTCATTGCAAAACACCAGGACCTGCATCTGAAAAACAGTGGATATATACGAAATGAGAACTTCTGACTCATGGGTTTTCAGTATGGTAAAAATTCCAAATAAATACATTATAAGATAATTGGAACACTCTAAGCAATGTTAAACTCCCATACATCGATCGTTCCTTCCTAGGTTCTCAATAATCTGTAATTAAGCAACTGTCATAACAAATTCTAAACTAATCCACCCTTCTCATAAAGTCCACAACTCTCCAAGTTCCATAGTCCTCCAAACATCAAACAGAAATATCCCTTAGTGTTAGCCAACATCAGCATGATGGACCTCTCAGTTATACAAACACACGCAAGGCAAACAAGTAATACACAAGTAAATTCAAGTAAAGCAATTAGCATACAGTCAATTAATATATAAACAATTAAGCAAGCCATGACAATTTGCAAACCTAAACAAGTCAAACAAATGCAAATGATGCATGCCTTTTCTATGGCCGATGAGTCTCATCTGTCGGTTATACAGCAGAACCCAACATGTCCGGAGCAAGTAGAATCACTCCACTGCATCTACCAGACAGGTATATTTGGCAAGTGGAATCACTCCATTGCGACAAGTGGAATTACTCCACTGCAATTCAATCACATCCGGGAGCAAGTAGAAGCACTCTACTGTGGCAAGTGGAATCAATCCACTGTAATTCAATCACTCCAAGAGCAAGTCGAATCATTCTACTGCAGCAAGTGGAGTCACTCCACTGCACATCCCAAATGCAAACAGGTATATCCCAATTTTGAGTTAATTTCCTTATTGACTTCCTTTTCAATTTCCATTTAACTCCATTCATAAACACAATCATCATCACTTCTTAATATCATAATCATTCTCATCGCAACCCTCATTACAGATAATCCCTCTAGTCTCAATCCACTGTCTTGACTCGTTAAGTCTCTTTCCTAACTCCTCTACCCTCTATTACACTGGCTCTAGACTCATAATAGGGTTTGCAGAGATTTAGAAGGCTCGAAGAATGATTAAACATACAAAAATACACTTTCTGCAAAACTGGAAGTCATGCATACGCATGCCTCATGCGTACGCATGAATGTGAAAATGTGCATAGTCGCGTACGCATGCATGTACCCTAAATAGAAGTATTGTCTTGCGTACGCAAGACACCTGCCGTGTATGCGAGGTTACAAAACTTGCCAATTCTACATACGCATGCCCTCCGAGTACGCATGAATACTGGACAGAGCCACTTTCTCGCGTATGTATGGCCTCCGCATACGCATGAATATGGATTTTTCCAAAAGGTTGATAAGTGTAGAATTTCAGTTTTTCAACCTAGTTTTCAAACACGCATATATTTTTCGTCAAAAATCCTTTTTCAACCATCTTTGAACCATTGGAAAGATTATTAAACCAGTTTTCATAAAAATCTAGTTTTGTTAAATTTTCAAGTCCATGGACCGAGTTACGACCCACAAAATTGGTCAAAAATTCATCTTTGTCAAAAGACAAATTTCTCATTTCCAAAGAGTTCACAATCCAAACCAAACCAATACCCTCTCTAAACATACTCAATACCCATTTATCATTTTCCTAACCATTTTATACCTCATTATCCCAACTCCTAAACAATTATCAATCCCCAAATTTTTCATCAACAATCAATCTCGACAATTCCTCTATTCCAATTATTCATTATCCAATTCAAAGTTTTCAAGCCTATATTTAGAACCAAAATCCTTCATACCAATTCCACTAACACACATATCCAATCAACTCATTAATGTCATAAAAGTCTCACTCTCAACATAACATAAACTTGCACCAACTTTTATCAATACACAATTCATAATATATGCACATTATAAACCAATTCAGTTTCATAAAAATCAGAATTTACTCCTTCATCCCATAATCCCATAACTATTCAATCATATACATACTCATCATACTTCACACACAACCTCAACATCAATCAACTAATCATAAGCACAAGCTATTCTATTCCATCCTATCCTAGGGGTATCTAGCCTAGGATTTCATGTCATATTACATGGTATATAAAAGAAATTTAAGTTGTACCTTAATGAAGTCAAAACCAAACTCTCAAACTTAAAGTTTACCAAGTCCAAATTCCAAGATCACCTCCAGCAAGCTCAAGCACCACCAATGATCAACACAATGCTTCTAATATTCAATCTACACTATTTTCACATAATATACACAATATTAAAACTCTAGGATTTCATAAAACTTCGTAAACACATGGAAAAATTAATTCTTACATTTATCCACTAAAATTGGTGATGATATCTAGTTAGAACTCAAGCTAGAGCTCCCCTAAATACAAGAATAACCAAGTTCTATGAACACACAAGCCAAAAACATGATTTTCACACCAAAACTAAAAATGGAGATTGGTGAGGGAAAAGCTTATCAAATTTCTTTGATAGAATTGAAAAGGAAAAGATGGGCTTCGCGTGGTCACAAACGGTGCGGCGACTGGAGCTCCGGAGAAGAAGTTATGGTGGATTGAAGTTTTGTAGAGCTAGGGTTTTTGGTGTTCTTCCTTTCTCTCTTCTCAATCATATTGCTCATCAAAATGGGGGGGGGGGGAAGAAATGCTGAGTTGTGGCCTAAGTGTGGGTATTTATATGTGGGCTTGGGCCCACTTGGACTTGGTTCACTCGGTTTGCCCCGTTGGCCCAATTTTAGGCCAAAACCCTTAAGATTGGCGTTTTATTTTGCATTTCAAGTATTTTTACTTCCCTAAAATATAATTTCAATTTCCTTAATTTCTCTGACTCATAATTTATTTTCTCACTCGCAGTACCAGAAAGTTTAAGCCGCTACTGCCGGTTAAATTATCGGTATGCATCTTTACGCATTTTTCGTAGAAAATTACATTTTTCTTACATGAAAAAATCCTTTGAATCCAATTATCACTGTTAAATTTTCAAATTATGAATTCTAAATTTTTCGACTCCGTCGGCCCATACATAATGAATTACTTATTTAATTGCCGTTTAACTGGATTTTACAACAATCAATAAACCCTGCATCAAATAGTTAAAACAAGAAAGATAATGTAAAATTAATAATCATTGTGTTGTTCAAATCAGATTTACATACAAATTGCAAATAGAATAATATAGAGCATTGAGTTAACAATTAATGTACTATTCAGATCAGAATTACATACAAATTGCAAATGAAAAAATATAAAGTTAACAATCAGTATAAAATTTATATTTTGTTGATTAGACATGAAGTTCTAACCATGAGTCATTACATCTCCTAAATCTTCTTGAAGGAGAGTTAGAAACCACTTGTAGGAATCCTTGGTCTCAGACCTTGCAACACTATAAGCAACCACATAAAATTAGTTGTTTGCATCCTATGCCACTGTTGTTAAAAGCTGACCCCCATAATACGTCTTAAGAAAATAGCCATCAGGATGTAAAAAGGCCTACAATCACCCTTGAATCCTCTTTTACATGCATCTAAGTAGATGTATATTTTATTAAAGACAGGGAAAGATTGTGGAATTGGGGTTAGCTCTAACCGTGAGGTTGATCCTGGGTTGCTCCTTAAAATCTCAAATGCATAATCCCGGAGATTAGTGTATTGATCCTGCTCATTACCCATAATAGTCTCCCTTGCCTCCCTTATTGCCCTGTAGACCATTTTCGGATGGACACATAATAAAACTTCTTCTCTAAGAAAATTATTTGTTTCTTTTGTGGTCATGTGTGGTTGAGTGTTCATCCTCTTTTCAACCTTGTTACTAATCTAGTGCTGATTAGCAGCATTACTCCCTAAATTCCTATCACATGTGTGTTCAGCTTTGTATGTCTTCACTTGGTAACATTGCAGAGTCTTGTTGTATGACAAATACACTAAGAAAGGACACTCCTCATCTTTGCAAACCACTTTGACTTTCTCTCTGTCATTCTTAATCCATTGTAGCTCCCTACCTCAGCAATGAATGAATCTTTCACCACTTCCTTAAATCTTTCAATGGTGGCAAACCTAGTCTCTAATTTAAATCTTCCCTCTCCAAAAGCATATTCATCATCAAATTCAGAAAAGTGACGCCTGGTGTCTTTATCCTCTGATGAGATGCCGGTATGTAATTCTTCAGACTGATACTCAAATATGGGGTCTTTTTCAATTGCTTGGACTTCACTAACATAAAATCCAACTACTGGTTCCCTGTTGGGCTGCACAGTGGGCTGTAGATTAGGCCCATCATTTCCATCATTCTGCACATTAGTTAATAAGCTCATTACACGCTTTTGAACAAAGACTGGCAAGTCGAGATGATGAAGATTCAATAGAAAATGCATTTCAATCTAAACTCAATATAAAGTCTTAGAATCTAAATAAAAGAGGAGGAGAAAAAAGACAAGAAAATTATGGAAGGACATGCTCTTCTAGAAAAATAGAGAATAAAACCGAAGATAGGAAACAATAATTTCACATCATGGCCGAATCCAAGGAGGAAGGGGAGGACGTGAATCCCAAGGAGGAAGACCTCCTGGGACGTCCAGTGATCAATAAAGAGTTTTCCTCTGAGGAACCAAAGGAATCTGAGGCTCATCTAGAGACCATAGAGATTCCATTGAACCTCAGGGATCACAATTTCGTGCACCAAGTTTTTGGCGCCGTTCATAAGCTCTGATGAGTATTCTTCTTCTGAAGAGAATAAAGATGTTACTGAAGAGTAAGTTGCCAAGTTCCTTGGTGCAATCATGAAGTTGAATGCCAATATAATTGGTAATGAGACTTGGGGAGATGAACCTCCCTTGTTCACCAATGAACTGAATGCATTGGATCAACTGAGATTGCCTCAGAAGAAACAGGATCCTGGAAAGTTCCTGATACCTTGTACCATAGGCACCATGACCTTTGAGAAGGCTCTATGTGACCTTGGGTCAGGAATAAACCTCATGCCACTCTCTGTAATGGAGAAACTGGGAATCTTTGAGGTACAAGCTGCTAAAATCTCATTAGAGATGACAGACAATTCCAGAAAACAGGCTTATGGACAAGTAGAGGACATATTAGTAAAGGTTGAAGGCCTTTACATCCCTGCTGATTTCATAATCCTAGATACTGGGAAGGATGGGGATGAATCCATCATCCTTGGAAGACCCTTCCTAGCCACAGCAAGAGCTGTGATAGATGTTGACAGAGGTGAACTAGTCCTTCAATTGAATGAGGACTCCCTTGTGTTTAAAACTCAAGGACATCCTTCTGTAAACATGGAAAAGAGGCACAGTAAGCTTCTCCCACTGCAGAGTCAACCAGAGCCCCCACAGTCAAACTCTAAGTTTGGTGTTGGGAGGCCACAACCAAACTCTAAGTTTGGTGTTGAACTCCCATATCCAAACTCTAAGTTTGGTGTTGGGGAGTCTCAACAATACTCTGAACATCT
The DNA here is from genome assembly GCA_003063285.2 of Arachis monticola. Taxonomy (NCBI): domain Eukaryota; kingdom Viridiplantae; phylum Streptophyta; class Magnoliopsida; order Fabales; family Fabaceae; genus Arachis; species Arachis monticola. Next base: position 136,296 of record QBTX01000148.1, read on the forward strand.
GTGAGGCTCCATGAGAGACCACTGTCAAGCTATTGACATTAAAGAAGCACTTGTTGGGAGGCAACCCAATTTTTATTTAATTATATTTTTATTAGTTATATGTCTTCATAGGTTCATGATCATGTGGAGTCACAAAAACAACTGAAAAAATTGAAGAAAAATAAAAAATAGCATAAAAAAATAGCACACCCTGGAGGAGGAGTTCACTGGCGTTCAAACGCCAGTAAGGAGCATCTGGCGTTGAACGCCAGAAACAAGCAGCATCCTGGCGTTCAGATGCCAGAAATGCACAGTGAGAAAAGCTGGCGCTGAACGCCAGAAACAAGCATCTGGCTGGCGTTCAACGCCAGAAATATGCTGCATCTGGGCGCTGAACGCCCAGAACAAGCATCAATTTGGCGTTTAAATGCCAAAATTGTATGCAAAGGCGTTTTACATGCCTAATTGGTGCAGGGATGTAAATCCTTGACACCTCAGGATCTGTGGACACCACAGGATCATCTCAGGATCTGTGAATCTCACAGGATCCCCACCCACCTCACCCTCTCTCTCTCCATTCATGGTCATCCCTTCTGTTTTCCATTCACCACTCACATCCATACACACATCCATCCATCTCCTCCATATCTTCTTCTTCTTCTTCTTCTTCTTCTTTTCTTTCTTCTTTTGCTCGAGGGCGAGCAATATTCTAAGTTTGGTGTGGTAAAAGCATAAGCTTTTTATTTTTCCATTACCATTGATGGCACCTAAGACCGGAAAAACCTCTAGAAAAGGGGAAGGGAAGACAAAGGGTTCCACCTCCGAGTCATGGGAGATGGAAAGATTCATCTCAAGGGTATATAGCTCAGTGGTAGAACATGTGGCTGCAAATCAAGAGATCCCTGAGATACCTCAGGGGATACATTTTCCTCCACACAATTATTGGGAGCAACTAAGGGTGGAACATCAAGAGCACTCCATCATCCTTCATGAAATTAGAGAAGATCAAAGAGTAATGAGGGAGGAGCAACAAAGACAAGGAAGAGACATAGAAGAGCTCAAGGACATCATTGGTTCCTCAAGAAGGAAACGCCACCATCACTAAGGTGGATTCATTCCTTGTTCTTACATTCTCTGTTTTTTTTTTCTTTATGTTAAATGTTTATCCATGTTTGTGTCTTATTACATGATCATTAGTATTTAGTAACTTTGCCTTAAAGCTATGAATGTCCTATGAATCCATCACCTCTCTTAAATGAAAACTGTTTTAATTCAAAAGAACAAGAAGTACATGAGTTTCGAATTTATCCTTTAACTTAGTTTAATTATATTGATGTGGTGACAATGCTTCTTGTTTTCTGAATGAATGCTTGAATAATGCATATGTCTTTTGAAGTTGTTGTTTATGAATGTTAAATATGTTGGCTCTTGAAAGAATGATGACAAAGAGACATGTTATTTGATAATCTGAAAAATCATAAAAATGATTCTTGAAGCAAGAAAAAGAATCAAAGAACAAAGCTTGCAGAAAAAAATAGAAAAAATAGCGAAAAAAAAAGAAAGAGAAAAAGCAAGCAGAAAAAGCCAAAAGCTCTTAAAACCAAAAGGCAAGAGCAAAAAGCCAATAACCCTTAAAACCAAAAGGCAAGGGTAAATAAAAAGGATCCCAAGGCTTTGAGCATCAGTGGATAGGAGGGCCTAAAGGAATAAAATCCTGGCCTAAGCGGCTAAACTAAGCTGTCCCTAACCATGTGCTTGTGGCGTGAAGGTGTCAAGTGAAAACTTGAGACTAAGCGGTTAAAGTCAAGGTCCAAAGCAAAAGAAGAGTGTGCTTAAGAACCCTGGACACCTTTAATTGGGGACTTTAGCAAAGCTGAGTCACAATCTGAAAAGGTTCACCCAATTATGTGTCTGTGGCATTTATGTATCCGGTGGTAATACTGGAAAACAAAGTGCTTAGGGCCACGGCCAAGACTCATAAAGTAGTTGTGTTCAAGAATCAACATACTGAACTAGGAGAATCAATAACACTATCTGAACTCTGAGTTCCTATAGATGCCAATCATTCTGAACTTCAATGGATAAAGTGAGATGCCAAAACTATTCAAGAGGCAAAAAGCTACAAGTCCCGCTCATCTGATTGGAGCTATGTTTCATTGATAGTTTGGAATTTATAGTATATTCTCTTCTTTTTATCCTATTTGATTTTCAGTTACTTGGGACAAGCAACAATTTAAGTTTGGTGTTGTGATGAGCGGATAATTTATACGCTTTTTGGCATTGTTTTTAGTATGTTTTTAGTAGGATCTAGTTACTTTTAGGGATGTTTTCATTAGTTTTTATGTTAAATTCACATTTCTGGACTTTACTATGAGTTTGTGTATTTTTCTATGATTTCAGGTATTTTCTGGCTGAAATTGAGGGACTTGAGCAAAAATCAGATTCAGAGGTTGAAGAAGGACTGCTGATGCTGTTGGATTCTGACCTCCCTGCACTCAAAGTGGATTTTCTGGAGCTACATAACTCAAAATGGGGCGCTTCCAATTGCGTTGGAAATTAGACATCCAGGACTTTCCACCAATATATAATAGTCCATACTTTGGCCAAGTTTAGATGACGCAAAAGGGCGTTGAACGCCAGTTCTATGCTGCAGTCTAGAGTTAAACGCCAGAAACACGTCACGAACCAGAGTTGAACGCCAGAAACACGTTACAACCTGGCGTTCAACTCTAGAAAGAGCCTATGCACGTGTAACATTCAAGCTCAGCCCAAGCACACACCAAGTGGGCCCCGGAAGTGGATTTATGCATCAATTACTTACTCCTGTAAACCTAGTAACTAGTTTAGTATAAATAGGATTTTTTACTATTGTATTAGACATCTTTGATCAGTTTTATGCTATCTTAGACTTTCATGGGGGCTGGCCATTCGGCCATGCCTAGACCATTATCACTTATGTATTTTCAACGGTAGAGTTTCTACACTCCATAGATTAAGGTGTGGAGCTCTGCTGTTCCTCATGAATTAATGCAAAGTACTACTGTTTTCTATTCAATTCAACTTATTCCGCTTCTAAGATATCCATTCGCACCCAAGAACATGATGAATGTGATAATTATGTGACGCTCATCATCATTCTCAATTATGAATGCGTGCCTGACAAACACTTCCGTTTTACATGCAAACAAGCTAGAATGAGTATCTCTTAGATATCTAATACAGAGGACCGAGTCCGAGTTATTAGTATCTTCGTGGTATAAGTTAGAACCCATGGATGGCCATTCCTGAGATCCGGAAAGTCTAAACCTTGTCTGTGGTATTCCGAGTAGGATCTGGGAAGGGATGGCTGTGACGAACTTCAAACTCGCGAGTGCTGGGCGTAGTGACAGACGCAAAAGGAGGGTGAATCCTATTCCAGTATGATCGAGAACCTCAGATGATTAGCCGTGCTGTGACAGAGCATTTGGACCTTTTTCACAAGAGGATGGGATGTAGCCATTGACAACGGTGATGCCCTTACAGAAAGCTTGCCATGGAAAGGAGTAAGACTGATTGGATGAAGACAGCAGGAAAGTAGAGGTTCAGAGGAACGAAAGCATCTCTATACGCTTATCTGAAATTCTCACCAATGATTTACATAAGTATTTCTATCTTTATTTTATGTTTATTTACTATTATTATTCGAAAACTCCATAACCATTTGATATCTACCTAACTGAGATTTACAAGGTGATCATAGCTTGCTTCAAGCCGACAATCTCCGTGGGATCGACCCTTACTCACGTAAGGTTTTATTACTTGGACGACCCAGTGCACTTGCTGGTTAGTTGTGCGAAGTTGTGAAGTTATGTTTGGACCATGGTTCTGTGCACCAGTTGTTGGCGCCATTGTTAGGGAAAGAACGAACAACAAATAATTTTACAACCTAATCTGAGTAACAATTTCGCATACCATTCATACTGACGTTTGTGAACCGATGAAGACACCATCACTCAGTAACAACAAGTACTTCATTCTCTTTATCGATGATTATACTAGGATGACGTGGGTATATTTTCTAGGTGAAAGGTCAGAGATTTTTGGCATCTTGAAGAAGTTCAAGCAACATGTGAAAAAACAAAGTGATCATAGCGTCAAGGTACTCCGTAGCGACAGAGGAATTGAATACACTTCCAAAGAATTTAATAAATTCTGTGAAGAAGTGGATGTCAAGCGTCGACTCACAGTGGGATATGCTCCTGAGCAAAATGGAGTATCTGAGAGGAAAAATAGAACTGTAATGGAGATGGCACGCTCAATCCTCAAGGAGAAAAATCTACTGAACATCTTCTGGGCAGAAGCTGTTTACACAGTAATATACCTACTAAATCGCTGTCCAATTAAGACAGTAGAAAATAAAACTCCAATCGAAGCATGGAGTGGACAAAAACCTTTTGCAAAGCATCTAAGAGTCTTTGGATGTATATGTTATGTCCACATTCCTACACAGAAAAGAAGCTCGCTCGATGGAAAGACAGAAAAAGAAATTTTCCTTGGGTATTGTATACAATCAAAAGGATATCGTGTATATAACTTGCAAACAAAGAAACTCATAATCATTCAAGACGTGGAGTTTGACAAAAATGCTTCATGAAATTGGGAAGATGAAAAAGTCAAAAAAAGAAGCATTGAAGTATCACAATAACCACCTACAAGATTAGAAGAACAAGAACGTGAAGAATGTAAACCCCGTAAAATTAGTGAATAATTAGTTAAAAAATTAAATATTAATAAAAGAAATTAGAAATGTAAATTTTATAGTAAATAAGAATTCTGACACTAATTTTAAAGAATTTGGCCCAAAATTGGGTCAAACTAGCCGAATCGGTCGAACCGAATCCAAAGTGGGCCCAATGGCCCAACCAACTCACTCAATTTAATGAGCTCAGCTCATCTCTCCCTCCTCACTCATGCAAACACGCTGAACAGGTTCAGCAAAAGGGAAGAACACCCTTCCAAGCATAAAACCTAGCTCAATCTTCAAATCCCAATAACTTTTGATCCGGAGCTCCGATTGATGAGTCGTCAGTGGTCACGCGTTCATCTCAGAATCCTCTACAAAACTCACCCAACAATTTGGTAAGGAACTCACTTTCCAGTTTCAGATTCTCTCCTTCCCAATTTTGAAATTTAATGTGTATCCATGTTGAATCTTGTTTAATTTTGGTATTTAGGTTTGAGTTAGCTTGCGAGTTTTTTGGATTTAGCTCACTTGATATGTGGACAAGGTAAGCTTCCTCAAGTACCTTGTGAAATGTTTAGGTAGAGAATTCTATGTTAATTATAGTGGTGATTATGTTGTTAGATTGGAAATTGGTTGAGAAGTGGAATTAATTTGAAGATATGAGAGCTTGAGATCGATTTTGGAAGCTAGGTTCCTCGGTGAGGGGCTGTGTTGATAAGCTTGCGGTGCGAAAAATGCTTGAAGTGTTCCGAGTTTATCGGAAAATCGACCAAGGTATGGTTTAGGTTTCTCGTATTTAATATATAATGTTCTATGAAAACTTAGGTTAGATGACCATAAGTAGGTTGAAGCATGTATGTATGTTATGAGTTAGTAACCTTAATGAAAATATTGATTTGTCTTGAAATGGGTTGATGATTGGTGATTTAATGATGATACTTTAATGATTGAGTACGAGATTATGTTGATTATAAATTCTTGGGGTTGAAACTCATGAATTTGTGTATTGACGGGACATGGAGTAAATGAGAATTGGTTAGGTATGAGTATGAATTGGTTGAATGTTTATGAGTATTGACTTGAAGTGTATTAGTTTGAGAATCTTGATTGAGTTGAGGAATTGAGAATTGAATAGTTTAAAATGTTGAATCATTGATTAAAGGTTGATAAGCATTTGGCATTGATTATGGGTGTTTTGGAAGTGTTTTGTTTGATAGTGGTTTAGTTTGAAAATGAAAATTTGGTAAAAATAGAGCTTGGTATTTTTGAGGAAAAATCTGATTTTTAGCCAATTTTGGTGGGCTATAACTTGGCTTCCGGACTCGCAAATTGTTTCAAACTTCTTTTATATAAAAATTGGGTCCGTGAAGTTTATGCCATTCAAAGAACGGATGAAAAATATTTTAAACGAAAAAGTTATGCACGTCGGAAGTTTAGAGTGCAAAGTTGACAATTCTGTAGCATTCAGCATTTTGCTGTTTTGCATAACTTGCGTACGCGACGCGACCAACTTATTCGGGTTGGGTATCTCGCGTACGTGAGCAGGGTGCTTGCGTACGCGAGCATAGAAAATTGTACGCCCACGAATACGCGCGACCTTTTAGTAATGCACTTCCACGCGTACGCGTGACCCCGGTTTTCAACAAAGTGGATTTTTTGTTTTAAAACTTAATTTTGAACCTCTAAATCTCTACTTTTACTGTCTTAGACCCTACACCTTAGTTGTAAGTATGGTGAAAAGGTTAAGCTATGGAGAAGTAGTTAACTTGGGTTTGAAAAAAGATTTAAGAAATATAACTTGTGGTTAGAAGAGCGCACTTGAGTTAATAAGATGATGAAAATAATGTGTGAGGCCGTTAAGAGAATCAGGCAATATTGAGAATAAGGAAATATGATTGATTATTAAATGATTACGATTTATTGACGAGATGCGATAATATTGCGAGTATGCCGAAGATGCATATATGAGTTAATGAATGAATAAATGATGTAACCTAATTTATGATTGAATATGATTGAGATATTCATTGACCTAATCCCCGGGTTTCCCAATGGGCATGCATATATATTATTAAGCTTGGGGTGTTGTCTCCCCTATATCAACTTGGGTTCCGTCCCATGATTTATTTTTGAGCTTGGGGATTCGTGTACAGAGGGACTGTCCAATAGTTAGCTACCACTAGGACATGTCGGATTGGGTGTATAACCGACAGATGAGCTCATTAGCCACAGGACAGGCATACATCATGTGTATATTGTTTGAATTGCTTGCTTGTGCATTAATTGGGATTCATTAATTGGGATTGCCTAAATGATTTGATATGTTAATTGTTGTACTTGCTATCTATATTACTTGTATTCTATCCTGTTTACCACTGTCTGTTTGTTTGTCTATGTAAATTCACCAGAGTTGGAAGAACGGAGGAAAGGCAGAGAAGTTAGGGATTTAGTTAGGCTTAAGACTTGGTTAAGTTAGGAATCCCTAGAAAACCACCTTGACTTATGGTTTTTACTTAGTTCTTTAAGTTTTATAATCTGAGTGTCAGCATTTTAGGATTGCCTCTGGTATTCCCAGGACCTTATATCTTATGTGTGTGGCACCTCTACCATGCTGAGAACTCCCGATTCTCATTCCATACAATATTGTTGTTTTTTAGATGCAGGTTGAGAGGCTCCTCGGTAGGCGTCTAGAGTTCTGCAGCGAAGTGGTTCCTGGGACTTTATTTTGGTGTATAATTGTATATAAACTTATGTATTTAACTCTCCGACAACTTACTTTATTTTGTACCTCTTAGAGGATTAAGGAGAACTAGGGTTTATGTACCTATTTCAGATTTCGGGTTATGTATATATGTATGTAAATATTCTCCGACCAGCCTTAGCTTCGCAGGCTGAGTTAGGGGCTTGTTATTTTGTATTTTTGACCCTCTATGCCTACTTTCTATTTAGTTATGCTTATGAAACTTAGATTTCTTCGCACGCAAGTAATCTTGATTCCTGAGCGTTGCGCTTTTTATTTTGCAATTTTGCTTTATCCGTTTTTCAAGGCTCCTTGTACACTGTATCCTTTTCAATATTATTATGTATATATTTTATTTTAGAGGTTGTAATACCCACCACCTCTGTTTTATGACTTAAAGTGTAAAGCTCTGTATGGTAGGGTGTTACAAAGAAGCAAGCACAAGTACTACAATAGTAGAAGCAACCATTGATTCTCCTCCAAGAAAAATTAGACCTCTACAAGATGTATACGAAACATGCAATTTTGCCAAGATCGAGCCGACAAGCTTTGAAGAAGCAGAAAAACACGAAGAATGAAGAAATGCAATGGAAGAAGAAATCAAGATGATTGAGAAGAACAACACATGGGAGCTAGTAGATCGTCCTTCAAATAAAGGTGTCATTGGAGTTAAATGGGTATACAAGACTAAGCTCAATTCTGATGGATCCATTCAGAAGCATAAGGCAAGGCTCGTAGCTAAAGAATATGCACAAGTTCTTGGGATAGATTACACAGAGACATTTGCACCTGTAGTTCACCTGGATACAATAAGGGCACTCATTGCACTAGTCGCATAAAAGCAATGGAAGATATATCAACTGGACGTGAAATCTTCCTTTCTAAATGGAAAACTGGTGGAAGAAGTATACATTGATCAACCACAAGGGTTCGTTGTAGAAAGACATGAAGACAAGGTGCTAAGGCTAAAGAAAGTGCTCTATGGACTCAAGCAAGCTTCGTGAGCATGGTACAGTCGAATTGACAAATATTTTATTAATCATAAATTCAGGAGGAGTAAAAGTGAGCCTACACTATATATCAAGACATAAGGTAATTCAAACACTCTCATAGTTTTCTTGTACGTGGACGATCTTATCTACACAGAAAACAATGAGATCATGATCAGAGAATTCAAAGAAGAAATGAAGAAGACATTTGAGATGACTGACTTAGGATTGATGCATTATTTTTTGGCATTGAGGTAAGCCAAGATGAAGACGAAATTTTCATCTCACAAAAGAAACACACTCAAAATTTGCTACAAAGGTTCAAGATAAATAATTGCAAAGCAGTATCTACTCCTCTAGTCCATAATGAGAAATTACAAAAAGAAGATGGACCTGGAAAGGCAGATGCTTCATAATACAGAAGTCTCATTGGAAGCCTCCTTTATCTGACCACCACAAGACCCGATATTATATATGCAACAAGTCTATTGTCAAGATTCGTGCAAAAGCCAAGTCAGGAGCACGATGGAGCTACAAGAAGGATCTTAAGATATCTACAAGGCACAAAGGATTATGACATTCACTATAAATCTATTGAAAATCCAAAACTACTTAGATACACTGATAGCAATTGGGTAGGATCCATTGACGACATAAAAAGCACTTCTGGATACGCATTTACACTAGGATTTAGAGTATTCTCTTGGGCATCAAAGAAACAAGAAACTATAGCTCAATCATCTGCTGAAGCCGAGTATGTTGCTGCTGCAAATGCTACTAGTCAAGCAATATGGTTAAGGAAAATATTTGAAGACATAGGTGAACAACAAGAAGAACCAACAACTATGTTGTATGATAGCAAGTCAGCAATAATAATGACAAACAATCCAATCCATCATAGTAGGACCTAGCATATAGCTATCAAGTATCATTTTATACAAGAATCTATATTGGAGAAAAAGATAAAGATCGAGTATTGTAATATAGATGAACAACTGGCAAACATATTCACTAAGACACTACCAAGATCAAAGTTCGAACTATTTCGAGAGATGCTTGGAGTTACACAAATGTACATCAAGGAGGAGTATTAATAATGCTACACATTTGTAGAACTCTCTAGATTTATCATGATCTTGTTTTTGTAAAATTAAATATCTAGATATTATAATGGAGAAGTTAGAAAATAAATAAATATATCAAATACTATAAATATCTAAGATAAGTATATAGAATTATCTAAATTAATATCTAGAAATATTTAAGGTTTAAAATTATCTAGAATAACTTAAGGAGCCTATAAATAGGCCATTGTAGTGCTCATTGTAACTAACTAACAAACACATCAATACTCACTAGTATTTGTACTCTCTCTTTAACCATCAATAATATAACTATCAAATTCCTCAAACCATTCTTCTAAACTACTACTTCATCAAAACTATCATTGCTATTCTTACTATAATATTTAAGTCCATAATACACTAAACCAATTTCAAACTACTTTCATAAAACTAACAGGTACAAATCGAAAATTTTTGAGACTAAATTGAAATAAAATAAAATTTACAAATATTTTAAAATTTTTAACAAATTTTAAGATAAAAAAATACTTTATCGTATTTTTATTTGAAATTCACAAAAAAGTGAAGCCCAAGCACTACTTCTTTATTCTGTGTTCTTTCTATATATAACTTAATGGCATATCAATTAACACATTAGATGAATCTGGCTTTGATTGAGCATAGCAGTTCATTTCATCTGATTAAAAGTCTCTTGGTAAACCCAATGCAAAAGATCCTCGAAGTGTAATTATCAATGGTCTTCACATCCACATGAGCTTCAATCAAAGTTTATCATTTCTTATTAAGCGACTTCAAGTATTTGTAAAGGCAAAATTTCAATCAAACTACAACCATACAAGATAATAAATAGGATAAAAAAGGAAAAAGTATAGCCTAATGCCTAATCATCCTGAACGACCTTTCAAGTTGCATAAACCCTAAACTAAAAATAACGACCTTTCAACCATACAATATAACTCTTTCATGAAAGAAATTTATTTTTTATTAAAAATAATATGCTTAATATGTTAATGATCAACATTAATTACTAATTTGAAAAAAAATGGTTGCCAAATACAGCCACATTCACGTCGTCCGTTTCAAGGAGGTTTCAACCCTAATCTCGCAATTGCATCCCGACCCGTCTTCACGTGTTGTCGCCGTCGTGGTTCTTGCGCCATCGCTGTGCCACTGCAGAGACCAATCAAACGCGCATCGCCACTCCCCGATTCCATTTATAATCCAACCCGTTTTGTCAAAAAGAAACTCAACCTTACTCAGCGCAATCGCATCCCAACCCCACGCTAGTTATCGTTGTCGTCTTGCATGCCCCGTCGTCGTGCCACCGAACATCCCCCCTAAATTCGCAACACCCTAAACAACCCCCTCTCGTGGAGCCATAGTGTTCCACCTCCATATATAGGAACAAGGTGTAGTTGTTGTCGCTGAATGCGGTTCGAGAGTGTTGCGTCAATGGAACCATCAACTTGTGAAGTATAACTAGTGAGTGGTGTTGATATTTTTCATGATAGTCTGATGGTATAACTTTGATATATGAGTGTTTTTTTCTCTTTTGTTATGCAAGTTGCATATTTTTTTGGAACTTTGTTTTATATTTTTTTTTGTACTAACATGGATACTCTTGTTTGTTATTTGATATTTCGTTTAATAATTATTTTTTTGATATTTTTTTTGTTTGTAATTTTGTTGATTTTTGTCATTGTTTTTATTATTTTTGTAATCTTATCTAATAATCTATTGATTTTTGTATGTAAATTAGTTGATTTTGCTTGTCTATACATTGGTGTTCTCAATGAATCATCCAATTTTGGAAGAGTGTTTTTGGGTGTTGAATAGTGGATACTTATATCTTTATGTGATACGTTTTTTGTTTAATTCGCTTAGCTCTATTAGGGTGTTTTTAATTTCAAGTGGAATAAGCTATTAACGTTATTGAGTTGGAGAATAATGGTATGGAGTTGAGTAATGAGGTGTGAATTGTATCTAATTGTTGTCATAATACTAACGAGTTATTGGAGACCAATTTTTAAGTATGTGCGACATTGAATGTTATTTTTTCTGAATGAATTTGTAGTTGCCGGATCACACTGGAATTCAACTAGAGAAAATCCCTTACATAAGATTGCGATTTGATTCCTTGCAGCTGGCACAAGAGATCCTTCAAAGGTTGGTCTAGACCACATTCGAGGTCCTTCAAAGGTGGCAACGAAGGGTTAGCCGAGATCGAAGAGGCTTGGAGCTAAACTGGACAGATCGATCAATAAATCTATACAAAGAAAGAAGAAAAATACACTCCCAGTATGTGTTTAGCATTAGTGAATTTCGGTTCCTTTTGTTGAGATGACTTTGGATACAATTTGATTTATTTACTTCTTGCGTGGTGATTTTTTCAGGAAAATGATGTAACAGCCATTTGGAATATAGCGGTTAATTCTGCTGTTTGGGAGAATGAATCGTAGGAACATGGCAGGTTCATGTCATTGTTAAACTCGGTTGGAAACAGTTAAAAGAGTTTTGTTTAGGGATTTATAAGAAGTCCTTTGGTTTTTGAATTTTTATTTTTCCTTTTTTTAACACAATTCTTGTGGTATATGATTTAATAAACATTTTTTAATTGAGAATATATCATTATTTTTTTAAATTTAATTTTAGTATTATAAGTTTTCTATGATCAAACTTGGATCTAAATCAGCACAAGTTATATGATATATATTGTGGAAGATTTACCAAAAAAAATTGCACAAAAGTCTCATTAGAAACTCCCACAAGTATGGTAAATGAACTTCGATTTAAGGAAACAGAAGACACATTCACATAAGATACCTCCATTTATGGACACATCCATAGAGAGGCACATTTAAAGAAGACACAACTAAAAAAGACACCTTCATTAAAAGACACATCCACAGAAGACACAACTAAAAAAGACACCTCCATTAGAAGTTACATCCACATAAAACATATAATTTAGAAGATACCTTCGTTAAAAGACACATCCATATATAGAAACATCCATAGAAGACAGATCTAAAAATAGAAGCTTCCAACAAAGACACCTCTATTGGAAGACTCATCCATAAAAGCCACATCCAATCATTAACCTGTTAAAATAAACCATGTGTTTATCTTTTGCAAAAAGACAGTACAATGTCCAAACAGGGGATTCAAAGCCACAATAGACACAACATCCAGGAGTTAACTTCAAAAATTCCACAAAGGTCATAATAGAAATGCTCACTAATAAGGCATATGAATCCAAAAGACACAGTCCATTTATATAACACAAGGAAAATATCAAGATGCAACAAAATATAACTCAACAAGAATGTCTTAAAACTAGTTAAACAATAATGTTCTATCCAACTTTCTTCTTCACATCTTTATCTCATTGGTAGGTCTTTTTCTTGGGTAATACGCCAGCCCACCGAAGCATGCTCTTTGTGCTTGGTGTTGTGAACGCCTTATGTTTATTCCTTGGATTGTTGCGGCGCACATCAGGTTGAGGACATCTGTCGAGGGCATTCAATGCTTGGTCAATCGCTGAATTATAAAGATCCAGAATGATATCAAGCATTATGTCCCATCGATTCTACCTCATCTAGCTTTGTTTCGGCCAGATCTTTCATCATATCAGCGATGTAACAAGGTGAGAACATTGTCTCCAATAATTTCTGTCAATATAGGAAGCGATCGTAAGAAGGAAATAGAGTCACAAATTAAAAGAGAAGCACATAACAGTAGACGATGTAGTACTGGTTTTCCCATTTTTTGCAAGATAATTTTCAGCAACACACCAAAAGTGGGGGGCTTCTGACGCTAGTTGGGAATGCAAACTAGTTTAACTGGAAAATAAAATTCGATGCAAGCATCCAATTAATACTAAATTAAACACACATTCCAACTCAATCAACAATACCCCATAGTAAAAAGAGAGGAAAAAAAAACTCAACGGTTTATCAGTACCGAGAGAAACATCAAATACTTTTAGATAATTTAGACCATTGAAGCTATAAATCACTAAATTATAAATTAAACCAACACCAATTCAGAAAAAAATAATTCTAAGATTCAACTTTTCATTTTTTTTTTTCTAAGTTAACTAAATCAGAGGTGCAAGAATAACATCACATAAAGTAATTCAACAGCAACCTCTATTAATCAATTGGACATCAAAGAACACTGAACTAAACCAAATAAATTCAGTTAGTGATAACCATACATATAATTTGAACTATAGAGGCATGAAAATTAACTTTGATCAGAAGACACACCCATTTTTAGAAAATTTAAACCATTTCACCTATTAATTGCTAAATTATAAATCAAAAATCAATTTAGAAAAAAAAAAGTTTCAAGATTCAACTTTTGGTTTTTCTAAATCAAAGGCACAAGAATAACAAGAGATAAAGTAATTCAATAGCAACCTCTATTAATCAAATGAACATCAAGAAACACTGAACAAAACCAAATAAATTTAGTTAGTGACAACCATATATATAATCTGAACTATGGAGTGGTGCATGCAAATTAATTTTGTTCAGAAGACATACCAGTTTTTAGAGAATTTAAATAATTGCACATATTAATCGCTAAATTATAAACCAAAAATCAATTCATAAATTTTTTTTCTAAGATTCAACTTTTGATTTTTCTAAATCAACTATCAAAGGTACAAGAATAATAAGACATAAAGTAATTCAATAGCAATCTCTATTAATCAAATGAACATCAAGGAACATTGAATGAAACCAAATAAATTTAGTTAGTGACAACCATACATATAATATGAACAATGGAATGGTGCATGCAAATTAATTTTGATCATAAGACACATTCGAAATAACAGTAAGTTAATGAGATTACAACTATTATTTCTTACTCAGCACTTCGAAACATCACTCCGTATTTACGGGGATAACAACTATCTATTTTCCAAATCTAATTTTAAGTTGATCACATTCAAACCCAATTTAAATCCAGAAAGAAAAATACAAACGAACTTATAATCCTATTTTTATCCCATAGTTTCGAATTCTCTTAACAACTATAATTACCAACGCATACCATATCTCTCCAGCAAAGCATAATAAATCAATGTCATATAAAAATTTAGTTCAGTTCATATAACAATCTCGCTAACATTACATAAAAGTAGTATCCACAAATTAAAAAATGCATCTTGTATGAATGCCTAACCCTATAATATGAACCAAAAATAGATCAGTAACATCCTCTATTTACTAAAACCGTGAATTACTACTAACCTGTTATCATAGTGACGCCGACGGAAGAGGAAGAGCCTGCGCGATACCCATCGGTACTCCTCGAAGCTGATTGCACAGTTGAGCAAGTTGATAGCCTTGGCATTGAGCTCCACCTTCTTTCTGTCTTCTTCGGTCCAGCTTGCTTCAGGTTTAAGAGAGACTACTCCTTCAGCACTTGTGGTGGTTGGAAATTGAGGACCCTCCAAGATAATCTTCCAGAGCCTGTAGTCTACTGCTTGTAGAAAGATCTTCATTCTCTCCTTCTAATAGGTATAGTTTTTTCCATTGAAGAGAGGAGGTCTGTTGCTTGACTGTCTTCTGTCAAGTTGTAAGACACCAGGTTTAAGCCACTACTTTCTGCCATCTAGATCTTTTCTCCAAGCTGCAAAGCTTGATCTCTTTGAGACCAAGCTCTGATACCAATTGATGGTTTTCAGTGGCTAAGAGAAGGGGGGTTGAATCTTAGTCACTTTTTTGCTTATTAAAACTTGCTGGTCCTTGAAACAACTTCTGGAGACTTTTTAATTTTTGTCTCGTACCCAGCCACGAGACTTTTTCTTTTTATCTCGTCACCCGGTACGAGATATTTTTCAGTTTTATCTCCTATGCAGCAGAAACAGAAATGGAGTAGAAGAAAGAGAGAGAGAATCACACCAAGATATATCCTGGTTTAGCTGCCAAGTGCAATGCAGCCTACATCCAGTCTCCATCACAACAATGATGGAATTTCACTATAATCATCCTTGATTACAAGCACCAATTCTCCCTAGGAACTACCCTTCCTATCCAGAATAAGTCCAGAATCTAAACCCCAATCCTGAACTTGACTTGGTCACTACCAAGCTTTCAACTGCTAAGTGCTAACCCAACTTGCAAGGGGATTCCCACAGAATCATGAAACACAACACAAATGTACAAAGAACCTCTAAGGACATCTATGGCTTTTTCTTTTAATTTTGCACTCTCTGCCTTTTTCCGCTCTATGGCTTTTTCTTACAAACCTTACTGTTTGCCTTTTTTCATGAGACTCAAGACAGACAAAATTAAATAGAAAATTACAAAATAAAGAACATTGAAGGAGAAGAACTTCTGTTAGCTTAGGTAGCTATGAGAACTTTGTGCCTTGCATTCTTACTCCTTGCTTCAAGCCCTGGCTGTTCTCCCTTATATAGAGGGGAAGCCTCCATGGTTGAAACCAAATGAACCAAGCTAAACTTCTTCTTCTTCATGCAAACCGGTTCGGCCAGAGAGAGAAGAGAGATAATCGAATGCTAAAACCAACATGCAATTACCTCTGAGTCTTCTCTTTACACCAAGCTTCCTCAATCCGAGCCATCCAACTTGACTTGCACTCCAAGAAGGACTCCTAGCCCTTGATGCTTCTTGATGTATGACAGCTCCTCCTGCTCCACTTTTGCTTCCTCCTTCACGTAGCCACCCTAGCTACCTTCTGTGATGAGTGAACACAAAAGCAGAGACGAGCCATCCCTCTGAGATCTTCTTCCTCTGACCGAAATCTTCTTCATCCATTTTTTGTATGGAGAGGCTGAGCCTACTTCACCAAATCTTACCTCCTTTGGTGAAAATCTCAGCCACAACATACTTTTTGTTTTCTTTTTCTTGCCATCATTGCAATGGTCTTGTTGCTTGCTTCTTCTTCTCTTCGGTAGCTTGCCATAGCTTCCATGCTTTCTCTGTGAAGTAACCGAATGAAGAAGAGAGATAAGAGAGAAGAGAGATTAGAAAGAAAAGCAATCAAATGAATTTGAACAAATTAATTAAAAGATGAGTTGCTTTTGCTTCCCTTTTGTGGAGTAGCGTGCCTTCATTAAGGCCATCAATCTAATCAATTATAATTTCTCTCTCATGTTTTCAAGGTCTGCATTAACTCCACTTAATAAAATTTGAATTCCATCACATGATAAAAAAAAGGAGATCCGTTGGAAGCATGAAGCAAAACATTTGTTTTCTCTCAAAATTGGTTTCGGACCAAACCTTGGGTTTCCAACTAAACTTTAAATTGGGCTAATAATAATGTTAATAGAATCTGGCCCATTAACAACATATTGATTCAGCCAAACAATTTAACCAAGGCTGAAAGTAAAATTCATATTTGGGCTTGCAACAACTTTTCTTTTCTTTTCGGCCCAATCAAAACCTGCACAGCAAAATTATTTTAATCAACATATATGAATTGAAATCAAATTAATAATTTTGTAATTAATTATATTAATAGTGTTTGATCATCACTAATTTTATTTGAAGTTTTCCAAACTCATCACCCCTTAATTACCTAGCGGGATGTTCATAAAATCTACGAATCATTTAGTTGATCACATTATTTCCTTTTTATATTGTTCTTCTTGTTGTGCGATCGCCAATGCTAAAACAATTTTTTTTTTCTAGAAAGATATTGGTGTTGTCATCACATTATCATTTAATATTTTAGAAAATTAAACTTGCTTATATTTTAAGTGTTTTTACCTTTTAAAAATACAACCTATATTATCTATGTGACTATATCTATCAGCAGCAGTTTCAACTGTGGCAACAAAGAAAAATAAACATCAATAACAAATTTTACTTGTTTTGTATAAATATTAATAATCCGTATTGAATCAGCTAGAAACCCATGCATTTTCCCCGATTGTGCTTTCGTTTAATGAAGGGACATTTTGGGAATGGACCATGGAAGTAATTATTTGAACAATCGAAGTGCTTCAACTTAGGCAACATACAAATGCCGGTCGGAACCACACCTGAGAAATTGTTATGCTTTAAAACCAATTGTTCCAAGCTCTTCATTCCTTGCATGGTTCCTGGTAGTTCTCCCTCCAATCTGTTGAAGCTCACATCAAACACTGTCACTTTGTCTAAGTACCCTATTTCTTGGGGCAATGGACCCGTTAGCCCCGTATTCGATATTATAATCTCATTAAGGGTATCCTTCATTTTGGCCACACTTGATGGAATACTACCCTTTATATCATTGTTTGATAATATCATAACAGAAACGGGTGAGTTCCCAAAGTTTTGTGGTAAGGAGAACTGGAATTTGTTATTGTTGATGAAAAGAGCGTCGAGTTTGAGGTCGAAAAGGCTCGAAGGAACGTCGCCGGCAAAGTTGTTGAACCTAATATCCAAGTATCTCAGTGAAGGAATGGCAAGAACAACTTGTGGGAAGGGTCCTGAGAATTGGTTAAAACTGATATCAAGCTCATAAAGATAGGCAAGTTTGGTAAAATTCTTAGGGAGAGGACCGGTGAATCTATTGGAGTTTATATGGAAGAAGTCTAGGTCGGTTAAGAGGCCAAGATCTTCAGGTAATGAACCAGATATGTTTGCATTCTTAAGGTCAATTCCAGCCACTGTAAAAATGGTGGAGTCATCTGGTGCTGGTGCACAGTAGATGCCAGTGTAGTTGCACACATTGGGGCCAGACCATGTGGAAGTGATTTTGTTTGGGTCAGAGGTCATGCAATGTGTCCATGCTTCAAGTGCTGCATGAGCTTGCATCAGTCTTGGATTATTTAATTTCTGTGACTCTAATGGTTTAAGCTTAAGGGATATGAGAAGAATGACAACAACGAAAACCCAATGTATTAATACATCAAGGTAATAAGAAGCCATTAATGGTTTTAATTGGGTCATGGAAACTTCGTATCTATGCATGTGTGTATATATATAGTTATATACACATTACAGTGGGACTTGAGAAATTTCACAAGTTTAGGACGGCACCAAATTTGTCACATGTCATTAATCACATTAAATAATGTGTCACAAGAATTACTCTTATACTACTTCCACAATTACAATCGTACTATCGCAGTGACATTATACGAAGCAATAATGATATATATATATATATGAACAATGCTAGGAACCAAAAGGATATTAGCAAAAAATCAGTCAAATACTTTTGAGTGAATACAAAATTACTACGAATTAATACATATGGATGTTTCTTCTGCTAAGTATCATAATGTTTCTTTTTCATACTAAATGGATGTTCTTTATATATTTTTCGAATTTTTTTTTTTTTAAATAAGAATGTCTTTATTTTTAAGAATTTTATATTTTTTTAAATTTTATAGATATTTAATTATTTTTACTAAAATATAACTGGATATTTCTTTTGTTAAGTATTAGGATGTTTTTTTCCATATTAAATTAATGTTTTTTTTATATTTCTGTAATTGTATAATTTACAGTCTCTTTAATAATCAAAACGACACCTAATAACCACTTTAGTAATTGAAGAGCTTGCAAATCCCTTGTCATTGGCTTCCCAGCGACATTTCTCAAAATGGATTGATAAACCAGAATTTATATTTACGCTTGTATATAAGATCACAAGCGATTATGTTGATTCAATGGATGAAATGTTGCAGCCTTTGATTGATGAAGTAAAAGTAGTTGGCTATAGTTGCATAGAAGAATGGATTTCAGCAATGGTTACTTCCTTTGATTGTTGATATTAACAGTTCTTCCGTCGCCTCCTCCCTCCACGTCTGCCACCGCCTCCATGGCTTCTCCGGCTGTCCCCCCACCCTTGAAATCGTCGCCGCCTTAAGGATCGTGTGACGGTGAGAGAGAGGGGTCTGTGTGTGATTGTTGGAGGTGGGTAGGTTAATGTGAGAGAGAAGAGGAAGATTTTTTTTTTTTTTTTTTTTTTTTTTTTTTTTTTTTTAAATTTTTAAATTTTGAATTTAAAAAATTTAAAATTAATTATTAATATAAATTAACGTGGTTTTGTTTAGTTTTCCGCTGATAACCTCTTGGTTCCATATACTTTTCCTATATATATTTATGTACATAATATGATATGTAAATTTTTTACTTTACATATTAAAAATAATTTATAAAAAAAAAAAAATAAAAAATTATGGTATGTGTTCATACCCTGACCCAACGCTAAGGCCCAGGATCCAAGTAAAAAGGCCCGACCCAAAGGGTTGAGCCTCACCTTTTCCAAATCAACAGCTAAGACGTCGGTACTCACCACGACTTGCTCTAAAGAAGTCGGGAAAAAGGGTTAGCTAGCAGATGAGCACTCATTTAAATGAGTAACTGCCCCTAAAATCTCTCTAACCACTTCCACGAGTCATATCTTAACCTCCCTAAGATAAAGGGACGGTTAACACCCTAAAAAAGCGGCACTACTCCAGCGGTGGTTATTGGTTCACCACTATAAATACACTGACACTTCTCAGGTATCTCTAAGTCCCAATACTCTCTAGACCTGCTCACACCCTTGCTGACTTAGGCATCGGAGTGTCTTTGCAGGTACCACCCCCATTCTTTCATGCGAACGAGCCGGACGGAGGACCCCGAGTTGCAGATCCACCTGCAAGCCTCCTCTTTCATACGTTTGGGCCAACCAATACCGTCCAGCCCATTAATCTCTGGTTACCCATCGTAACATTGGCGCCGTTGCCGGGGACCCGAGAGATCAACCAGTGATGGCGGACAGATCCCCTGAGGAAGGTCGTGTAGAAATAGATTCCGAACAATAGAATCTGGGTACCAGAAACCACGACGCAGACCTGACCCTTCATCAGGAAACCAACGACCAACACAGGGAAGGAACCTCTGGATTTAAAAATCCGAAGACAAATTCCTCGGAGGGGCGTGAGTCAGAAAAGGATGGACCACCCCACGCAACTGAACTAATAGGGCTAGTCCATGTCCACCAAAGTCGCTTGGAACAGCTGGAACAGGAACGGGAGCGACAAAGGGAGATAGAAAAGCACCTAAGAGAGGAGATGGATCGACGAAAAGAGTTAGAGAAAAAACTCTTAAAGTTAGAATCCTCCCTCAGAGGTCGGAACTCCCGTGAAGATCGAGAAGAGTCGCCCCCGGGAGGAGAGGACCCTTTTAGTGAGGACATAATGAGGGCAAAAGTTCCAAAAAACTTTAAAAGCCCCGATATGGACCTCTATGACGGAACCACCGATCCAAAGCATCATCTAAGCAACTTTAAAAGTCGGATGTATATGGCTGATGCTTCTGATGCAACGCGCTGCAAAGCTTTCCCGACCACCTTATCGAAAGCAGCGATGAAGTGGTTCGATAGTCTCCCTCCAAGGTCGGTAACCAGCTTCGAGGACCTCTCGAAGAAAGTTTCTGATGAGGTTCTCTATTCAGAAAGATAAAGTAAAGCATGCACCGAGCCTCCTGGGAATAAAACAGGAGGTCGGAGAACCTCTACGAGATTATATGGAAAGGTTCAACAAAGTATGCTTAGAGATTCAAGACCTGCCCACCGAGGCAGTCATTATGGGGCTAGTAAATGGACTTAGGGAAGGTTCATTCTCACAGTCCATATCAAAAAGGCACCCCACCTCCCTGAGTGATGTACAAGAAAGGGCTGAAAGTACATCAACATGGAGGAAAATGCCAGGCTGAGAGAGTCGAGCTGGCGACCTGGGCACCTTCCCTCAATAAAAGAGAGAGAAAGGGAGCCCAAGAAGAAAGAAGACCTCGGTCCTGACAGGCCCAGGAAATATCACTCTTATACTCCTCTAAAGATTTCTATAGTGGACGTATATAGAGAAATTTGCAATACTGAAAGGCTGCCACCTCCCAGGCCCATTAAAAAAAAGGGGGGGGGGGGAGCCCGCAGCGACTACTGTGAGTACCATAAAATATATGGTCACTCCACAAACGACTGTGCTACGACCTTAAAAATGTGATAGAAAAGCTGGCTAGAGAAGGTCGGCTTGACAGATATCTCATAGAAAGGTCGGACAGTCATGGGAAGAGAAAGCGAGATGATATGGATAGAAGAGACCCACCACCGCAGACTCCGGAGAGACATATCCATATGATCTCAGGGGGGTTCGCGGGAGGGGGACTCACCAAATCCTCTCGCAAAAGGCATCTCAAGAGAGTCTACCAGGTCGGAGGAGAGTCATCCGACCTCCCTACCATTTCATTCACAAAAGAAGATGGGCAAGGAATAATCCCTGGATACGATGATCCAGTGGTAATAACTATGATCCTAGCAAATGCCCATCTCCATAGAACCTAGTAGACCAAGGAAGCTCAGCGGACATTCTTTTCAAGCCCGCTTTCGACAAACTAGGGTTGGATGAAAAAGAGTTAAGAGCCTACCCCGACACCTTGTACGGATTAGGTGACACGCCAATAAAGCCACTGGGATTTTTGCCCCTCCACACCACTTTTGGAAAAGGGAAAAAATCAAAAACTCTTAGTATAGACTTCATAGTCATCGATGTAAGGTCAGCATATAATGCTTTAATCAGCAGAGCTACCCTTAATCAACTCGGAGCGGTGGTATCCACTCCCCACCTTTGTATGAAAGCCTACCCCGACACCTTGTACGGATTAGGTGACACGCCAATAAAGCCACTGGGATTTTTGCCCCTCCACACCACTTTTGGAAAAGGGGAAAAATCAAAAACTCTTAGTATAGACTTCATAGTCATCGATGTAGGGTCAGCATATAATGCTTTAATCGGCAGAGCTACCCTTAATCGACTCGGAGCGGTGGTATCCACTCCCCACCTTTGTATGAAATTTCCGACCTCAGCGGGGATAGCAACGGTAAGGGGAGACCAAAAATTGGCAAGGAAATGCTACAATGAAAGCCTAAACCTGAGAGGAAAGGCCGAGAAGTCCACACAATAGAGCTCGGAGGTGCAAGGGCTAGAGAAGAGCTGCGACCACAGCCGGGAGGAAAAACCGAGGAGATACAGGTAGGTGAAGAGGAAGGGAAAAATACTCATATAGGAGCCAACCTAGGGGAAACCCTGAAACAAGGGTTGACTAAGCTCCTAAGAGACAACTTCCGATCTCTTCGCCTGGAAGGCCTCCGACATGCCTGGGATAGACCCCGAGCTCATGTCCCACAAGCTTTCGGTCTACCCGGGGTCCCGACCTGTACAACAAAGAAGACGCAAGCTCGGCCCAGAACGAGCCCTGGTAGTAGAAGAGCAAGTACAGGCGCTCCTAGAAGCCGGCTTCATCAGAGAAGTCAAGTACCCAACATGGCTAGCCAATGTAGTGCTAGTCAAAAAACAAAATGGCAAATGGAGAATGTGTGTCGACTATACCGACTTAAATAAGGCATGTCCCAAGGACCCTTATCCACTGCCAAGTATTGACACCCTAGTAGACTCCAGCTCGGGGTATCAATACTTGTCGTTCATGGACGCCTACTCGGGGTATAACCAAATCCCGATGTATGAGCCAGACCAGGAGAAGACGTCATTCATCACACCCAGAGCTAATTTCTGCTACGTGGTCATGCCATTTGGATTGAAAAATGCATGAGCCACATACCAGAGGTTGATGAATAAGGTGTTCGCCTCTCACCTTGGAAGCTTAATGGAAGTATACGTCGACGATATGCTGGTGAAAACCGAAAAAGAAGTCGACCTCTTATCAGATCTCTCACGAGTCTTTGACACCATAAGGTTACACGGGATGAGACTAAATCCTGCAAAGTGTGCCTTCGCGGTAGAGGCAGGAAAATTCTAGGGTTTATGCTGACACAAAGAGGGATCGAAGCAAATCCCGATAAGTATAGAGCTATCCTGGAGATGAAAAGCCCGACTTGTTTAAGAGAGGTCCAACAACTGAATGGCCGACTTGCAGCCCTCTCCAGATTTTTGGCAGGATCAGCACTAAAATCCCTTCCACTGTTCTCCTTATTGAGAAAGGGATGTCAGTTCGAATGGACTCCTGAATGCGAGGAAGCGTTCCAGGAGTTCAAAAGATTCTTAAGCCAACCTCCTATTCTGACCCGACCTAGTAGCTGGAGAAGACCTCGTCCTATACTTATCTGTAGCAGACAAGGCCGTCTCATCGGCCCTGATAAGAGAAGACGAGGTCGGTCAGCACCCAGTATATTTCATCAGTAAAGTTCTACAAGGCCCTGAGCTAAGGTACCACAAACTAGAGAAGTTTGCCTACTCCTTAGTAGTAGCCTCACGAAGGCTACGGCCTTACTTTCAAGCTCACACAATAAGAGTCCGCACGAACCAACCCATGAAGCAAATCCTCCAAAAGACGGATGTTGCAGGAAGAATGGTTCAATGGGCAATAGAGCTCTCCGAGTTCGACTTGAAGTATGAAACTCGGACGGCGATTAAAGCCCAGTGCCTCACCGACTTCATTGCAGAATACGCAGGAGACCAAGAGGAAAAACCAACTACATGGGAACTCTATGTAGACGGATCCTCAAACAAAACAGGAAGCGGTGCAGGCATAATATTGGTGGATGAAAGAGGAACCCAGATAGAGGTTTTCCTCAAATTCGAATTCCCAGCTTCAAATAATCAGGCAGAGTATGAAGCCTTGATTGCTGGATTGAAGCTGGCGGAAGAAGTCGGTGCTACAAAGGTGATGATATACAGCGACTCACAAGTGGTGACCTCCCAGATAAGTGGAGAGTATCAGGCAAAGGACCCAAATATGAAGAGGTACTTGGAAAAAACTCTGGAACACCTTGGGCGCTTTGCAGAAACCGAGGTCAAACACATAACTCGGGATCTAAATAGCAGAGCAGACGCCCTATCCAAGTTAGCAAGTACCAAGCCAGGAGGGAATAACAGAAGCCTGATCCAGGAAACTCTCCAGGAACCCTCCGTAGTAAAAGAAAAAGACAAACAAGAGGTCCTTGAGGTAGTCGGATTAAACCTCGGATGGATGAACCCCTTGGTCGAATACATGAAATTCCACATCCTTCCGAAGGAGGAAAAAGAGGCTAAGAAAATCCGGAGGGAAGCACAACACTACACCTTGGTGAAAAATATTCTCTACAGGAGGGGGATATCAACACCATTGTTAAAGTGCGTACCGACCTCAAAAACCACCGAGGTGTTAGAGGAAGTCCATAGTGGGATCTGCGAAAATCATCTCGGAGCAAGGTCATTAGCCAGGAAAGTGATCCGAGCTGGATTCTACTGGCCGACCTTGCAGAAAGATGCGACCGAATTTGTGAAAAAGTGTCAACCATGCCAGATGCATGCAAATTTCCACGTGGCTCCCCCGGAGGAGCTCATCAGCATCACTTCTCCATGGCCCTTTGCGAAATGGGGAATGGATTTGTTAGGTCCTTTCCCCCAGGCACCAGGACAAGTCAAATACCTGATTGTGGGAATAGATTACTTCACAAAATGGATAGAAGCAGAACCATTGGCCACCATCACCGCACAGAGAAGTCGGAGGTTCCTCTACAAAAATATCATCACAAGATATGGGATACCCTATTCCATTACTACAGATAATGGAACCCAGTTCACCGACTCTACCTTTAGAAGCCTAGTAGCCAGTATGAAAATCAAACACCAGTTCACCTCGGTGAAACACCCGCAGCCAATGGGCAAGCCGAGGCAGCCAACAAAGTCATACTGGCAGGGCTGAAGAAAAGATTACAAGATGCAAAAGGAGCCTGGGCCGAAGAGCTCCCACAAGTGCTATGGGCTTACAGGACAACCCCCCAATCCGCCACTGGAGAAACGCCCTTCCGACTAGTCTATGGCGTAGAAGCCATGATACCAATAGAAGTCAACGAACAAAGCCCAAGAGTAATTCTCCATGACGAGATCGGAAACATACAGGGGCACAAAGAGGAGCTCGACTTGCTCCCCGAAGTCCGAGAAGAAGCCCAGATAAGAGAAGCAGCGTTGAAGCAAAGGATGACTACAAGGTACAACAAAAAAGTCATTCGAAGAACATTCGCCCCGAATGACTTGGTCTTGATCAGAAACGACATTGGAGTCAACAAATCAGGGAAGGAAAACTCGCTGCAAATTGGAAGGGACCATACAAAGTCAATGAGGTCTTAGGAAAAGGTTATTATAAAGTAACCGACCTGAACGGAACCGAGTTACCAAGGTCGTGGCATGCTTGTAATATGAAAAGGTACTACAGTTAAAAGCGAACTCTACTCCCTGATGTACTCTTTTCTTTTCCTAACTTCATGATTTTTTCCCAAAATCAAAGGGTTTTTTCTGGAGAAGGGTTTTTAACGAGGCATCATAGTAGAGGCTAAGGGAAATAGATTGTCAAAAACCCTTAGTAGCAATAAGGTACCTCCCCAATCAATAAAGATCTTTTTCACAAATATCTCTTATAAGTCCTTTTTTTTTCTCTTTCTTTCGACGAAAACGCGCCGACTTAAGCTCGACAAAACGTGAAAATCCCATGAACCGACCTAGATGGTCGTCAGGATAAAACGACGAGGTACAAGTCGGTGTAAAGAGGTTATAAAGGTTGATCATGATAAACTCGGAAACATTCCGACTCATAAGTCGAGATGGGAAACCGAGTAAAACAAAAATGAATCACAAAAGTAGCCTAAGTCATAAAAACTCAATAAAACAAAATTGAGTACGAGGAATAAACAAAAGAGATCGAAAAAACCCAGGAAAAGATTAGAAAGCTGTCCTAAAACCCTTAAAACAAAAAGGT
The DNA here is from genome assembly GCA_003063285.2 of Arachis monticola. NCBI lineage: Eukaryota > Viridiplantae > Streptophyta > Magnoliopsida > Fabales > Fabaceae > Arachis > Arachis monticola. Next base: position 162,521 of record QBTX01000148.1, read on the forward strand.
TCAGACAAGCCAAAGAAAAGGTTTTTCAGAAAAGATCAAGGGAGTTTGAAAAATCACTATCAAAAAAGCATGCACGCATAAGGTAACTTAAACCCTTATCCAAAAAAGGGTATTTATTAACTTAAACCCTTATCCAAAAAGGGTATTTATTTTTTAACTTAAACCCTTATTAAAAAAGGGTATTTTAAATGTTTTGTTTACGGCCTTATAAGGCCAGAAGCAAATTGTTCAAACACCACCAAACACAAATAAAAAGTTTAAAAAGGGGGGACCCACAGGCCGGGCCCCAAATAGCCAACAAAATTACTTTTTCGGAAGAGGAGTAGACGGATCACCACCACCAGAGTCAGGAAGAGCGCCACCAGGACCAGGGAGAGAGGCATCCATTGGAGACGAAGAGGAAGTCGGAGGAACTGCTGAAGAACTCGGAGCGTCCTTTGAGTGAGGAGGGGACTCAATGATCCTCTGCCCCCGAGTCTTCAATTCTGACTCAGAAACGATCATGGGAGCAGGGGGATCAACTATGGCACCATCAATGACAACTTTGTCAGGATCCAAAGGAGAAAGATCCAAGTCAGGAGCAATGACTCCGACTTGCTCCTTAAAGATCCTCCAAGCCTCCTCGGCAGCCTCAGCAATAGAGTCCTCCAACTCGGTATATGCCTTCCGAGAATTCAGCAAATCATTCTTCACAGACACAAGATCTTCAAATAAACTTTGGTAGCTGTCCTGCGCTGTTTTCCTCAAGCCCACCTCCATGTTGCATTGGGCTTGCAACTTCCTCTCCCTCTCCCGAAGGCCATCTCTCTCCTCCCTCAGCTTGGCGACCTCCTCCTTCAACCCCCTCTCATGCTCTTGATATATAAGAAGCCTTCCTTCCAGCTCCTCAACCTTCGAGGTTGAACCCAAAGAGCTGAGAGGAGCCTTCTCAAAAATATCTAAGAGTTTACCACAAACACCCGCCGCCCTGAGACTCTCCTCAACCAAAGTGGTAAGGTGATTCCGAACAGATACATCATCCATCCTCATGGGAGCATGGGGGTAGATGTACTTTCAGACGAATGCAAGGGCATCCGCCTTAGCCTCACCCTCAAAAGAAGAGCCAGACTCTAAAGTCTTGCGCTTCCTCCTCTCGGGCTCAGGAGAAGGTCGGGCGGAGGGGGGTGGCTGAGAGGAAGCTGAAGAAGAAATCACAATAGGCTGAGAAGGAGTCCCAACATTCCGAGGAGGAGAGGAGGAGGAGGAGGAGAGATAAGCGCCTTGGAGCCACCAGTCCTGGCTCGAGACCTTGCTTTGGCCTCCTGGACTCTCTGGTAAGATTCCTGAGCATTCTTCTTCGCCATCTCTACAAAAACAAGAAGTAACCAAAAGTCAAACAAGTCGGTACAAGAAATCACAAGTCGGAAGTAAATTAAAAAACAAAAGCTACCTAGTTGCGCCTGGATAAAGGTCGGAGACCCCTGGAGGAATTTTTTAGTGTCCAGATATGGGGCCCTCCCCCACACTTCTCGGAGGAACCCCACAACGGCCGCCTCCACCTCGTCTAGGTCACCCAGACCATATTTCTCACAGGGGGAGGCCTCCAACCAGTACAGGGGAAAGCGAGGAGAAGAACTATCATCCAGAAAAAAGGGGTGGTGACCCTCTACAGCTTGCACTTTGAAAAAATAATTTTTAAAGTCATGGAAGGATTCGTCAAAAAGGGTGAAAACTCTCCGACCCTGTATGGCTCTGAAAGACACCCACTGTTGCTTATTATTTAACCCACTAAAGGGTTTGGTCATATGAAAAAGATAGAAAAAAATCTTCAAAGAGGTCGGGAACTCCAAAGCCTGGCTGATAAATTGATAAATTTTCAAAAAACCCCAAGAGTTGGGGTGAAGCTGAGTAGGGGCAACTGGCAGTGATGCAAAACAGACATCTCAAAATTTGAAAAAGGAAGAAAACAAAACAGGTGATCATACACTCATACATAAAGAAAAAATGAGGGGCCGCCTCATTGGCCCTCCCGAAGCAAACCCGGTCTTCTGGACCCGGGACTACCAATCTCATACTTCGGCTCATCCTCCTCAAAAGTACAAATTCTGTGGTGAGTACGAAGGTGGGTGATAAACTCAGTATCGACCGAAGGTTCCTCCCCTAGGACCGTGACATCAACCCACTGAGAAAGAACATCTACGGAAGCCATTTTCTTTTCTTAAAAAGGTGACAAAAACCTACAAAAAGAAAAAAAAAAAAAAACACGGTCTCTAAAGGGAGGGAATACGGAACTAAACGGAAGTCTACAAACCAACCTATCTATCTACAAAATAAAGGCATGCAAATAGAAAAGCATGTTACAGAAAAGAAAAAAAACTAACCTTTATCTGAAAATGAGGGTTGGAGGAAGTAAAAGCCTTCGAACACAAGAGTACAGCACGAACAGATGAAGAGGAAATTTGAAAAATCGCAGAAACGAAACAAGGAAAGAGAGGGAAGGTATTTATAAGTACGTTAGGGGCACAATGGTAAAAACGGGGCAGTCATTAATAAAGACGCACCGTTACCAAGACCATCAATCCCTACGCACATCCTAACGGACGCGACGCTTGATTAGACGTAACTGTCAGAACCAAAAGGTCACGAAAAGTCACGTCGGTTTTAGACCATCACGTCGGTCCTCCGACAAGTCGGCTACAACCCCGAGTAGAATACTCGAACCCAAATCTTGAAAAGAAATTGGGCTCGAGTAGGGGCACTGTTCATACCCTGGCCCAACGCTAAGGCCCAGGATCCAAGTAAAAAGGCCCGACCCAAAGGGTTGAGCCTCACCTTTTCCAAATCAGCCGCTAAGAAGTCGGTACTCACCACGACTTGCTCTAAGGAAGTCGGAAAAAAGGGTTAGCTGGCAGATGAGCACACTCATTTAAATGAGTAACTGCCCCTAGAATCTCTCTAACCACTTCCACGAGCCATATCTTAACCTCCCTAAGATAAAGGGACGGTTAACACCCTAAAAAAGTGGCACTACTCCACGGTGGTTATTGGTTCACCACTATAAATACACTGACACTTCTCAGGTATCTTTAAGTCCCAATACTCTCTAGACCTGCTCACACCCTTGCTGACTTAGGCATCGGAGTGTCTTTGCAGGTACCACCCCCCATTCTTTCACGCGAACGAGCCGGACGGAGGACCCCGAGTTGCAGATCCACTTACAAGCCTCCTCTTTCATACGTTTGGGCCAACCAATACCGTCCAGCCCATTAATCTCCGGTTACCCATCGTAACAGTATATTTAATTCGTATTTTTATTTTCTGTTTTTAATTTTTAATTTTTAAAACTTTATAAAAAAACAATAAATAAAATAAAAATTTAATTATTTTCATTATTTTTATTTTTTCTTTCATAAAATTATCACACACTAAAATAAAACATAAATCAAAACAACACATCCTCTTATGTATATAAAGCGAGAATTTGCTGACGGTATATAATTATTTAATTATATTTATTTTTTATTATTTATATTATCAATATAATTAATATATGTATATTTTAGAATAATATATCAAAATGTATATCATAAATATATGTATATTTAGAAATGTACCAACAAACGTTAGCGCATATGTCACCATATTTATCTGGGTGACAAGAGTACGTATTAGTGTATTACCAAACCAAACGAAAACTACCGTACCAATTTGGGAAGGCAAAGCTGAATTACTCGAATTTTGACGCATCATGCTGATTCCTTTTTTCATCATTGACATTATGGGTTTTATTTTCCAATATCCTTTCTTGTAATAATTAATTTATTCCATTAACATTCCACTAAATAAAAAATAAAAATTAAAGGTAATCAAAATTTATTATTTTTAACTATTAATTAATTATTTAATATTTAAAAATATAAAATAAAATAATTAAATAATAATCAAAAAATAAATTTTAATGGCCATAATATTTCTCGTATAGAATTGCAGTAGTAGTTACCATAAAATATCAGTTAATAGTATACATAGTTTCTAAAAGACTATGTATGTGTAATTTAACTTTTAATAAGAAAGATCAATTTAAGATTAGTTTGTGATGTCTAATCTTTCAAAAATCAAATTGAGACATACATGATATTTAAGAAATCATCTGATTTTGTAAAATATACTCATATACAATATAAAAGTTTGAGAAGAAAAAATTATTTTTAAGATTTGAAAAAAAAAAAAAGAATTATTGTAGTTTTAGTCACTTAATTCAATTGTTAAACTTTTTTAGTTTTATAATAACTTTCAAATAATTTTTTTTAACTAAAATTAAATAAAAAAAAGATTAAAAACATTAAATATAAAAGTTTAAATTCAAATTTAACCAACAAAAAAAAGCACACATACAATTAACATTTAGCAACCACTTTAGAGTACAAATTCGATCTTTTATCCACTGTAACATTACAAAGGCTAAATATGATGAAATTTGAAGATACGAGCTTTCAACTTTTCACATGGCATTTAGCTAGAATTAGAAGAAAAACTAATAATTTAAGATAAAGAGTTATGTGCATTTGTTTTCATGTATTATAGGAATAATTTAGAAATGATCTCAACATCTAATTTCATTCATTTATTTTTTCTTTAAATATTTATTAATTTAGGAGTGAGTACATGAATATTTTCATTTCTTGTTAATTTTTGAACAATCAATATATGAATAATTTTTTATCTAACCAAAATAAGTTTTGTAAAATGAAAGGTGTAAGTAAATTAAAGAAAGAATGACAGGACAGGGAGAAATGGATCTTCTCAATTTTTTTAATAATTGAGAAAGTAAAATGTGATATCTTACTATTAATTGTTATAAGTAGGACTACGAAAAAACATAAAAGAGAGCATATTAAAGAGTTATAGATCACACTTTATTCCCTCAAATTTTTTTTAAACAATTTGAGAGGATCCTTTCCCCAGGATAAGGTGGTATTGAAGGAGCAGTGGAGCACATCTATCAGAATTGCATACGTGGGCCAATAAGAAGTCGACACCTATACTCTAATAGTTGTCCTTTGTCTTACGTGGAGTACTGTGCACCTCCTCCACCTTATCTCTTCCACTTCTCATCTGTCTTGTCATCGCTTTCCTAACTGGCTCACTATCTTTTTCTCCGTACGATCACAATAATAGTAACAGTGTTGTTGATGTTGCTGCTTCTACCGTTATATATGGTGAAGAAATCAGGGAAAGAGATCTATGGAAGTAGTAGTTAATAAGACACAAAATTAGAATACAAGTGAGATTGACGGAAGAAAGAGAGCACATGCTGCCAGACAGTCATTGCTATGTATCTACATGTTCTTGCAGTGCGTGCTCTCTTTTTTTCTGTCAATCTCCAGTTTATCCTTCATTTTTTGTCTTTGTTTTCTCATTCTTAGTTTCCCTTTTAATCGATTGGAAAAGGGATGGAATAATCTATATAGTTCTTCTTTTTCAGGATCTAACGATGCCATGCCTGCCTAATAGCCCTGTTTCCTCTTAATTAGTTCTGTAATCTGTTATCTGTACTGCGACTTCTCAGTATCTATCTATATTTCCTATATTTTCTTTCTTGGTTTTCTTTTGTTTCTTTGCACGAATCTCTCTGAAAGAGTAGAGAACCAAGATTTGATCTATATTTCCTATATTTTCTTTGCAAAAATCGTTTATAATAATGTGGCCTACTATTCTTTGATCTTCATCCTAACTGGATCTAAGATTTTTGCATTGCTTTCTTCTTGAGTTTGCCTGTGTATCTATATATGTATAAAGTAAAGTAAACATGTTAGATCATAATTTTTTTGCTTTTATGAATGTAGATAATCTTAAGAATTAGCCTTGCTTGAAAAGGAAATGATTTCATTTTGCATCGCTATACTGACACTACATCTCACTACCTTTTACAGTGAGTATATTAACTTTCACTTTAAGGATGACAGCAGTGATTATGATCTATCTGCACATCAGGTAAATGGGACTCATTTTAGGGTTTCATTACTAGCTTAATTCTATGAATTTAATTTGTATCTGCATATGATTTTTTATCTTCACAAACAAAAAGACCTTGCTAGCTATATAGTATGTTATAACCGGAAAGCATAGCTGCATGCATATATGATATATGTGACCTTCATGATTTCTTTTCCAATAACATGATGATATATATTCAAAGTGAATATTTATTTAATAGTAAAAGACTAACCGAATGTATTATTTTTTTTTTAACAGTGATCAATATTTAAAAATTTGGATTAAAGAATATTATTCAATTACTAGATTAAAAAAATTGAATTAATAACTAAAATTAATGTCCAAAAATAATAAATTTTGATGACTCTTAAGTATTTTCCTTTGTTTATACCAAATGACGAATCACATATACAAGCACAAAAAAGGATTTTTTATTTTATTGTTGTTAAAAAATCTTGCTCATTGGAGTACTATTGTTTTATTTAGATATTTTAAGAGATTTTATTTTTTAACTAAATATATATATAAAAAAAAAAAAAATCTTTTTTTTTTCAAAAATAGATAATTTCATTACTAATATAAAATGAAATTACAAGTATTTTTTTTGTTTGGGTATAAAGAGAAAAAGATGAGGTTCTCCCAATACTCTAAAATAAAGAAAACACAACATCACTACAAAGGAAAGTAAAGTTCTCTTGCATTATTTAAGGATTGAGGAATTTCTGGATTTTATTGTAGAACTTTATTGCGGATAATACTACTGTGTCCATTAAGAAGGTTCATCTTCGACATCACCTAATTTCTCATTACATTCTTCTTGATCAAAGGAAAAAAAAAACACGCACTACTGCTTTCCATACACATGCAATGGGTACTGCTTTCCATACACATGCAATGGGTCAAATCCATTGCATTGTGTGTTTAAGGGACCAACCTAAATATTGTTAGTATGTCATTTAAATATAATATTTGATTTTTGTTATCATATGAAAATAGTAGAATATTGATCAAAGACTTTACTTCATTGTGATATTTGAAAATACTGATCAAATATGACACTATATAATTTAGAGTACATACTTTAAAAAATATTAACTACTCCAATAAAAATGTAAAAATATAATTTTTATGATGATTTTGGTTTAAGAAGTGTAGTTTATTTATTTTGTCATAATTTAAATAAAAATAATATATTTACAGCATATGAAAATTAGGTTTTAAAATTTATTATTCAATAATCAAAATAAAATATCTTTACATAATAATAATATAAAATTTTTATTAGAATATTCACCTTAAAAAATTTCAAAGTGAGATTTACATTGTAGATAGACTATGACATTTTTTTCTTTAAATTATATATATATTTCAATCACATAATTTATAAAAATTTTATTCCATTAAATTATCATATCCAAGCAATACCAAAATCATTTGTGTAGCTTTGAGAACAAATGTGTTCACTGAAATTCAAAAATATCATAAATAATATATAAAAAATTATATATAATTATTTTTATTATATGATTAAATTTGACTTAATACGAATTTACTTACTTATCTTTAATATTGTAGGTATTTCTATAAGTATTTTAGTCATCTCATTTATTATATATTATAATATATATATTATATATATTTATTGTGTTAGGACTTATTTCATTTTTTTATTTATTTTTATATTTTATTTTTTTAATTTAGATATTAAATTTTAATTAATTTATTATTTTAAATTTTTTTTTTTTTTTTTTTTTTTTTTTTTTTTTTTTTTTTTTATTATATTTATTTTATAAAAAAAAATTTTTATTAAAATTTTTTATATGAATATAGAAATGGCAGATGGAGAATGAGAATTCCCGCGAAAAAAGGGAAAATAGAAAATGGGCTCAGTTATCTCCTACACTCCTACAGAGATCAAAGCTAAGACGGGGAATTTTGGGGTTTGGAAACGTACCTCCCCTTTCCGCCCTCCCCGTTAACATCTCTATGTAATACTTTATTCTCTAGGTATTGAAAAGTTTTTGGCCGTTGATATCCCTAAATAATACTTTATCCTCTATTTATAGAAAATTTTTTGGATTCCTCACTACTGTATCAAATTAATTATTGGAAACAAATACTTAACATGGTAAGGTGAATTTTTTCATTGATGAACTGATCTGATTCATCCGGCGACTTCTCTGTAAAAAGATCTTTTCAATAAAAATTTAACTACTATGTCAAGTTATTAAGTGTATATGATTTTTGCTACTGATATGATGATATTGAGAAATTCATGTTAAGATCCGCTTTATCATCAGTCAATAGTAAAAATTGATCCGTGGCATGCATGTTCAAGTGATAAATTATTTTCCAACTATTAAGGGAATATAAGTGAATAAAAATTGTAGTTTATAAAGAGTTCCATTATTATTTTGTCCTTATTTGTTAGGAAGTTAAAATAAAGAATAGAATGGTGTTGTAGGAGTCAATTTAATGTGAGAAAAATAACCCTAAATAAAGAATCTTCATTCTTCAAGTAAGTAGATAGATGGATATGTCGTTAGGTTATTGTACGTGTTTAATTTATTGATCATTTCATGAAATAAGCTATGACTGGCACATGTATATAGCCCTGAGTAGTCCTCAGCGGAGCCAATTTCATTTTCACTTTGAGAAGGGACACGACGACCCACACACACATGCATTGAAGGGTATCCGCGCCCGCCTTTGTTGACCGAATCAAACAGTAGTAGTAGTATGTAGTATTCAATGAATTCTAGCTAGCAAGCAGGTTCAACGTAGGCAGTCACTGCTACTGTATATTAGCGTCTATACTGGAATTTCTTCAATAACTCTGTCCTGGAATAAATGGAAAACTACAACAATCAAGCAGGAATTTGTGTGCGTCCATTTAAGGTATCTGATGCGGATGACTTGCTTACATGGGGAAGCGATGATACAGTCACGCGCTTCTTGAGATGGAACTCCATCAAATCCAAACAAGAGGCAATCGATTACATAGAGAAGGTTGCTATGCCTCATCCATGGCGCCGATCTATATGCCTCCATGACCGCTCCATTTGATACGTTTCGGTGAGGCCCGGGTCGGGTGATTACCGGTGCAAAGCGCATGTGAGCTACGCGGTGGCGCCGCAGCACTGGGGGAAAGGGATAGCCACGGCCGCTCTGAGGATGGCCGTACGGGAAGCTTTGAAGGAGTTTCCGGAGGTGGTGAGATTGGAGGCCTTGGTGGAGGTTGAAAATGAGGCCTCTCAAAGGGTTCTCCACAAAGTTGGCTTTCACAAAGAAGCCTTGCTACGTAAATATGCCTTCTGTAAAGGGCACATCAGGGATTTCCTTATGTATAGCTTCTTTCCTACTTGAACAGTTAACTTGCCTCCTCCTTCGTCAACTCCGCGATTCGCAGCTACAATTCTAGTGATGTCATGATCATATGCTCCTTCTTCATCAACCACTACTTGTTACTGTTTAATTGATATTCTAGACTTAAATGTTATCAAACCGTGTGATTTATAATAGAATTTATAATATTACTTAAGCTTTAGTGCTATATACCTTTACCTTTATTTACTAATGGATGGATACTTTCCCGTGGAAAATTAATGAAGAAAGGAAGTAAGAGCGCCGATATACTGCTTTCATTCCTTCTTAATGCATTGAATTTAAAGGAGTAGACAAAATTTCTGCATTTTTTGATGAGATTATAATGCGAAAGAGAAAATCTTTATTCCTTGTTAGGAAATGCAGGGCAACAAATAAAACAAATATAAAATAGAAAAAGTCTAGGAAACAGCAACTTTAGGTCAGCACGTAATCAGCAAAAGAAAAGTGAGTAATCCTTATCATTAGATGAAATCTCACACAATTAAAATTATTATTGATAGTTATTTAATGGTTACAAATCACAAAAATTACTGGCCCTACCACTGTGATATATTATGAGCACTCAATTGCGAGCTATTGCGAGCTAGCTATAAGGCTCATTCTCAACGCAACTTATTCTCCCACTCTAGAAGCTAAGGTGAAGAGATATATACCGAAAGAGATCCAACAATTTCGAAAATATGGTCACATGGTGAGTGGCTATGGAGCATTTAGTCAAGCTATGCTATTTAACTTTCTATTTGTGGGCTTGTCAGGCTGCCATTGCTGACTGCAGAATCTGTATGTGTGTGCTCTTTATTTTATCCAAACCCACCACTCACTCTGATGCGCACACACGTGAGCGTCATTATATTAACGCACCAACCCCCCTCTTGTTTCATGATGCCACACTCAACTAGTGGGGGGCACATAAGCAAGAAAATCTATAGTGAAATAAAAGAGAAGAGCACCTTTTCCTTCTTATTTGGCCTTTTGTTGGTGACGAAATTATAAAGAATAATGCTAGAAGAAAGCAAGTTTTATGATTTGTAGTAATCAATTAGTTATTATATTGATATTTTAATAGTATAAAATTCCATCTAATGGTGTGTGATTATTCACGTTCCTTTTGCTGGATAAGTGCTGGCCAAATTTAAATAAAAGTGCTGACCTCCTAAACATTCTCAATTGAAAATGAGAAAACAGTATTGTGGGTTTAGCCCTTTGTATAATTGTATATGTTAGGAATTGAAGTTGTTAGAAATAAGAGAATAGTCTGAAGATGTTTTTGTGTGTTATTTGGTGTGATCAAAAGATACAATGTATAAGAATATATATAGGTGCTAGAAGAATTAGAGTAATAAAAGCGTAATAACTTACAATAAATACACTGATATGCTAAATAAATATAAACGATGCTAACTGATCTTAATTGATTCTAATTATACTTTAACATTCTTCTTCAAACTCAAGTGCGAGCTAAGAATACCATCTTGAGTTTGGATACTAGAGTCCGAAAACGAGTAGGATGATGTTTTCGTGAAGATATCAGCAGTCTGATCTAAAGTTCCAACAGTTATGAGACGAACAACATCAATAAGGAGACGTTGCCAGACAAAGTGACAATCAATCTCAATGTGTTTGGTGCGTTCATGAAAAACATCATTATGGGCAATTAGAATAGCACTGTAGTTGTCATAAAAAATGTCAGTTAGGGAGGATTGAGGAGCACCCAAGTCTTCGAGAAGCCAACGAATCGAGACAACCTCAGCAATGGTGTCAGCGAGAGCATAGTATTCAACTTCGATACTTGATCGAGCAATGAACATTTGCTTCTTGACTCGCCATGAAATGAGAGAGTCAACAAGAAACAAACAATAATCAATAGTAGAATGACAATCAGTGGGATCACCAGCCCAATCAGCATCTGAGTACGCTTGAAGGGTTAAAGATGAATGGGCAAAAAAATAAAGGCCATGAAATAGAGTGCCTTTAATGTAGTAAAAATGCGAAGAACTGCCGCATAGTGAGTAGCACGAGGAGCCGACAAGAACGAACTGGCTAAGAACATAAACTGAACTAGATAGGCGATGTCCGGTCGTGTGACAGTCAAGTAAACGAGACCTCCAACTAACTGTTGATAAAGAGTAAGATTATCCAAAACAGTGTCATCCATAAGAGTAAACCAAACATTAGGCTCAAGAGAAGTAGACTCAGTATGACTATCTGTAATGTCGGCTCGAGCAAGAAGATCCGAAGCATACTTAGCTTGAGAGAGATAGATACCATCATCTATGGATATGACTTCAAGGCCAAGAAAATAACTGAGAGAACCAAGATCTTTCATCTCAAAAGTATGGTGAAGGGATGCTTTAAGATCAGAGATACCATCAACATCATCTCCAAAAATGATCATGTCATTAACATATAAAAGTAGAAAAAAATAACCTCACGTTCACTTTTACGAATAAAGATCAGAGAGCATTCTCATGAGAGCTGCAAGTGAAACTGAGATTGCATATAGTGGTGTTGAGCTTTTCAAACCATTCACAAGGAGCTTGCTTAAGACCATAAAGTGCCTTATGAAGGAGATAGACTTTGCTAGAGGGACAAGGATATCCCGGGGGGGATTTCCTATAAACCTTCTTCCCCATTAAGAGATGCAATCTTTATATCCATCTGACTGAGAGACCATTTTTTTACTGCAATAATGGCAAGGAGAGCGCGAACAGATGTGAGACGAGCCACAGGAAAAAGTATCTTCATAATCAATACTATACTCTTACGTACATCCTTGAGTAACTAATCGTGCCTTATAACGGTTAATACCAAGAGACAATATTATCTTGTATTTCCCATCTACTACACTACCCACAACTTTCCATATCAGAAGGAGGATCAACCAAGTCCCAAGTGTGTGCTTTTTCAAGTGCATGAATTTCTTCCTGTATTGATTGTTGCCAATTTGAATTTGAGGAGGCTTCTCGGAATGACGTAGGTTCATAGTGATAAAGAATAGTAGAAAAACAAGGATAATCAAGAAGATGAGGATGTAGCTTTCTTATCCTAGAAGAACGAGTGGAGGGAGAAGGCATGACAGCAGGAGCAGAAACATCGTCCGGTCTAGAATCATCGAGAAATGGAGAATGCGGAAGAGTAGAAAGCTCAAGAGGTTGACTTGAGATAGAACCTGTAGTATCATCACTTGAAAAAAAAAAAGATCAACATTGAGGTTAGTGAAAAACGGTGACTAAGTAAAAGGAATGGACTCAAAAGAAGAGAAACTAGAGAACATGTGATGCTCCCAGAATACAACATGACGAGATATACGAATACGTCAAGAAATAGGATCCCAACAACATAACAACCATAACCCTTGTGTTCAGTGCCATAACCAAGGAAACAACACATGCGAGCCCAAAGTTCAAGTTTATTATGTTTATGAGGCTGAAGAAGGACAAAACAGACACAACCAAAAACATAAAGAGAGCTATAATCTAGAGAAGTATGATAAAGATGCTCAAAGAGAGTAGTGTTACCAAAGACAGAAGAAAAGAGTCTATTGATAACATGAACAGTAGTGAGAACAACTTTACTCCAAGTACGCTCAGGACATGAAGAAGAAATAAGCATTGTACGAACAGAGTCAAGAATATGCGTTTAGCTCTTCTATTTTGTTGAGAGGTACCAGGACAAGAAAACTCAGATAAAATATCATGTTCAACAAGGAAATTTAAAAGTTTGGAGTCACGATATTCAACATTATCGCGTCGGAAGATTTTAATGACCTTGAAAAAATGAGTTTTAATCATAGTGACAAAGTTAATATAAATAGTTGAGGCAGCTCATGATGATTAGTCATCAAATAAACTCAAGTAAAACATGAATAATCATCAATAAATACTACAAAGTATTGAGCCCCTTCCATAGAAGCAGTGAGAGTGAGACCCCAAACATCAAAGTGAATAAAATCAAAAGGAGAACAAGCAAGAGATGAATTATTATAAAAAGATAAAGCTGATTGTTTTGCACTTTGATAAGAAATGCAATCAAAAGACTCATTATGAATTTGACCTAAAATACCCATAGACATAAGAGGACGCAATTTTCTTTAGGAGCTTTGGGCAAGATGGCGATGCCACAAGAGAATAGTAGAAGGAGATGAAACAACACAAAGATTTCACGTAGAAGGAACATGAAAGTTCTCGAGCTCAAACAATCTTTCGATCTTACATCCAATCCCGATGACCTGTCTTGTTCGATAATCCTGCATACAACAACCAGAAATAGAGAAATTGACATCAAAATCGAGATCAATAAGTTGGCCGACAGAAATAAGATTAACGTTTAATTTGGGTATAAAATAAGTATCAGGGAGATTAATATTTGACAGTGAAATAAAACCCTTATGTGTCGCATGCAAGAGAAAACCATCAGCAGTGTTGATAGAAGATGCATTTGAAGTGGTAGACAAAGATGACAAAAAATGATGCAAAGGAGACATGTGATTAAAGCAACCAGAATCAAAATACCATTTGGAATTACTTGCAGGAGTGGAAAGAGCAACAAAGGTATTACTAGAAAAGGAGAGAAGTTGCATAAGAAGAAACTCAATGTTGAATGGAGAGATAGACGGTGGGTTGAGAGAAGGAGAGTTGGTGGTCAAGTAGGACAGGTAGTAATCAAGTGTTCGAAGAGCTTACAATAATGGGAGAACAGTTTTGGACAATTGAAGCCAATGTGACCTTTTGTTTGTATTTACGACATTCAATAAAAGGACAGTCTGAGAAGGAGTGCCCAGAGCGGTTACAATTTTGACAAAATTTACCCTTTCTGTCGGTGGCAGGAAAGACAGTTTCACTCTCAAAGCAAGTCAACCACAGGCGTGTTTCTTCAGACTTAAGATGAGGAAGCGCATCTTCAAGGCTAGGCAAGAGATTATAATGAAGAAGAGAAGCTCTAATCAACTCGTAATCATCAGTAAGTGCCATAAGAAACTGTATGAGACGTGTTCAGTTGCAATATTCTTCATATGCCTGAGCGTCAGTAGAAATCTTTAAGAACAGACTCTCAAGAGGTCAATTGATCCTAAATCATTTTCATTTGAGCAAGAAAACCAAAAATCGCATGTCCACATTCTTGTTTAAGGGTATAAAGCTCCTTTAGCAGTTGGTACTGATTGGAGAGGTTAGAAATAGTGTAACATTTTGCCAAATGATCCCATACATCTTTAACAGTTTGCCCAAACTCTAAATGAATGCCTAGATTAGAGGTGTTGGAAACCAAGTGATAATCTGATGATTTTTACTATTCCAATCTTCCAATTTCTCTGCAAAGTCTTTCTCAACATCCTCCTTAGATTCGGAGGTCCCATCTTTTGATTTTTCAATCACAATTGGCTTAACAGGACAAACAACATCACCAGTCACATAGCGCGATAACTTGCTCCCTTTAAGAAATTCTCTCATAGCTTCAACCCAATGAGCATAGTTGGAGTTATTAAGAATAATAGAATAGGCTGAAAAATATCTGATTTTTCCATAATAGCAGAAACAAAAACAAAAAAATAAGAGAAGAAATTGTAAAATCGGGATAAAAATCGAGAAAACAGATGGCAGAATTGAAAAAGGCTCACCAAAAAATCTTAGAAAGGGTCTCACTATGTGCCACGTCACCAGACACGTGAGAAGCCATATCAGCAATGAAGGACACGTGGCAGTGTCTGCATGGAAGAGGAAAAACACGGTAATGCTAACTCAGCAGGGTTGACACGCAAGTCAACAAATGGCTGGTTCGGGTCAACACGCGGATCCAAGCGCAAGTTGGATGCGGATCTGTGGGATGCGCGGGTTGCGACACGTGGAGGCTTCTACGCCGTTGATCTTGCATCGAATCCGACGACGTTGAATGCATCTGAAGAGGAGAAGAAAAAAGGCAACGGCAGCGACTTGCGACGGCGCGTTTGAAGGTTTCTGATGTTGGGGTTAGGTTCGTTGGACTCGTGACGACGAGACAAAGACGGTAGGAAGGGCGATGACGAACCAAAGCGTCGGGAATGGATAAAAAATCAAGGACAAAGAATATTGCCGAAAAAAATGACTATGAACTAATTTTCATAGAAAAAGAAAAGAAAATTTATACTCTTGATACCATGTTAAAAAGAAGAAAGTAGTTTGAAGAAGGTATTTTTGTGTGTTATTTGGTGTGATCAAAAGATACAATGTACAAGGGCATATATAGGTACTAGAATAATCAAAATAATAAAAGCGTAATAACCTACAATAAATACATAGATATGCTAAATAAATATAAATGATGCTAATTGATCTTAATTAAGTTCCCCATAGGGTTTTTCTATGCTCTACTAGGATTTTTTGGAAGTAATCCTAATTTCACAATTTGACGTGCTCAACTATCAAGTGTGTTACATAGACCACAATCATGGCAACGAATGCTGCTTTCTCAGATTCAGGTCAACGCACAAATTATGATGATGAAGATCCAATCGTAGTCGTAGAGAAGAAAGATATTCAAGTAGGGGTAGAAAGATGTTCTAGAAGCTTGGTGGGGAGACTTTGGGCAGACAAGCAATTTTCAGTAGGAACAATAGAACCAGCAATACAAGCTGTTTGGCGACAACCAGAAGGATTCAAGGTAATTGATCATGGTGGGAATGTGTTCCAATTCTTCTTTCAAGACGAAAAAGATGTCATAAGGGTCGAACGGGATGCATCATGGCTCTTTAAGAATTATATTTTAAACTTAAAATGGTGAAAGGAGGATGAACAGATTGGAGATCTAGATTTCACCCAAATTTCGATGTGGATTTAATTTTGGGGGCTGCCGGACCACTACAAAATGAAGGACATAGGATGGAAGCTCGGATGCTCTTTTGGGGATGTTCTAGATGTGTATATCTTCCAAGTTTGAGGCAAAGAACACATCATAGTTAAGGCACAAATCAGTTTAGATATTACTAGACCGATTAAAAGATCCCTGCGTATAGTCGGCCCGAATAAAAAGGTGTTGGAAGTTGGTTTGAAGTATGAATGGATGGAGAACTTTTGCAACTATTATGGTTATGTGGGACATAAGGCAAGGATGTTTAATTTTCAACTTGATGATTCTTTAAAAGGAGAGGTTAAAGAAGAAAGATGGGGCAAATGGCTGAAATCAGATTAATAAAGTCGAAGAGAGAATCTCACAGAAGACAATTTTGACTCTAAGGTACCGATAAATGAGAAGAGTAGACAAAACAAGGTTACAAAGCCTATTCCAGTGAACCTGATCAGGAGTTTGGCTAGTTTGTCAATCCAATCACTGCAAAATCGAAAGGAAAATGAAGGAGAAGAGGTAATGAGTAAGAACCGAACACTACAAAGTGAACACTTACCAGAACTCCAACTAATCCAAGTGCTGCAGCCAATGATAGAAAAACAGCATTTGGAAAACTACCAGGAAAAAAGTGGGGACTCGGGAATGGGGAGAGAAGGGGAAGGATTTGTGTTCAGAAGTAAAGAGGATAGGAGTGCAATTATGTATAGGGAGAAGGGACAGAACTTGAAACAACTAGCTCGAAAAAAATTCTTGAAGGTGACCGGAAGCAAAAGAGGTCCTCAGGGAGAAAGTATGACTGCTAGAAAAAAAGAAGATATGCTTAGAAGAAGATGAAGGTAGCACTGCTGAAGAAGGAGAGAATGCCACCCCACATTTGGCACCCAAGGATCCATGAAGATGATGATGTGGAACTATCGGGGTTTGGAAAATCCCCTGACAGTTCACAACATACAAGGGATCTGTAGATCCCATTCCCCTGAGGTAATATTTTTATGCGAAACAAAAAATATTACCTTGAATGTAACTAGCCACTGCAACAAAGTTGGATATCAGTAGGTTTACTCACTACAAGAAAAACACCCATTCAGCCACACTTTTTTAAGCTACATTTGAAAAGCGTAGCCTATTCATAGAATAGCCTACGCTTTTTTCAGTGTTGCCTATTTTTTAGAGAAAAGGAAACACAATTCTGACATCATTTAAAAAGTGTAGCCTTAGGTATTATAGAAATCACTTATAAAGCGTAGCCGTATGTTAATATCTATGGGTACACTTTTATATTAAAGAGAGCGCTTTTTAAAAGTAGCCTATTTGTTAAGTTTTGGGTGCGCTTCAAAAGTGTTGCCTAATGTATCTAAGTCAAATACCCAATATATAACACTTAGTAAATTTTTGAATTTTCACCAAATGATACAACGCATACAAACACTTAGCCAAATAAAAAAACATAACCCTTAGCCACTGAAAACATAACACTCGATCATCACTACCCTTAGCTTTTCCCTTCTTCGCGCCACTCATCACCCCCAAATCAGAGAATGGGATCGCCATCACCAGTCACCACTCACGGCGTCACCACTCACCATCTCCACCAATCACTCATATTCGTCACTCACCACTCACCACGCCGTCACTCACGCACTCTCATCCTCCCTCAACTCACACACACGAAAGAGAAGAAATCAGAAAAGGGGAGCACAGAAAGAAGAAGAGAAGAAGCGAGGAGAAGGGAAGGAAGGAAAGAAACGACGACGCCGCCTAGGGCTCCACCGCTGTCGAGCGCCAGTGAAAGAGAGCTCAAGGAAGAGAGAAAACGCGATGGAGGAGAGAAGAAGGGGGTTCTCGGTCGCCGCTGAAACTCCACCGCCATTGCTAGGGCTTGTTGCCTTCGCTGTTCTGCCACCGTCGGGCTGCTGTTCCGCCGCCAAGGAGCTCGAAGGGAGTACCCCGTGTCACCAGGTAACCATTCTCTGTTCTGTATCATCTCTTTCTCACTCATTCTCTAACTTGCTCTCACTTTTCAGTTCGAAAGTGTGTATGATTTGGATAGTGATGATGAACTGCAATGGCTAAATGAGATGGAGATGGTATGTATTAATTTTCAATTGGTTCTATAAATTTTTGGGGGTTTTGGGGTCTAATTTTAGGTTTTCTAATCTTCTAATTAGTTGTTGTTGTTCTTATATTGTTCCATGTTTTTACTATCATAATTTTGGCGTCAAGCAAAGGATAGATTAAATAGACTTTTTATCTTATTTTCACAAATAATAAAGGGGTCTACTCTGCTCTCTAATTGATCTCACTGTAGTTGATTGGTGTCATTTCAGGCCACAAGCAGAACTAGATCGCTAATTTGGAAGCTTCACAAATTAGGGAGAGAGCAGTTGACAGGATTAATAATGTTATTGGAACGTATGAATTAATTGTTTGTACTGTATATTTCTTCAGGGGTTTATTGTTTGTTCATTTCTCTTAGTATATAGCTTCAATCTATTGTGCTCTATTGATTATAATCCTTTTTCCCTTTTAATTTGTGCAGTTTCCATTTCTTCCAGATACAACGATTTGATGCTCAGAATATTTTCCAAACACCCAGATTTGTTCCCTGAAGAGGTGAGTATCATTCACGGGAAGAAATCAGACTTTTAAAGAAAGTATTGATGTTTTAGAGGAAGTGGTATTCTCTTTCTCCTTCATCACTGAATCAAAATTCTTATTTCTTAATTAATTGGTGAATTCCTTATTGCGTGTGATGATGGTATTAGGGGTAGTGCTAATTTTGCTACCTCCTTCTTCAAATGTCAATGCAGTTTGAGCATTTTGATGATTTCACTATAGCTTCTTCATGGGAAAGGTTTGTTTATTTTTTGAGCCCTCTTCGTTCAAATTTGCATGAAATCTCAATTACAAGACACTTTATAGCATTACTGTAAGAGAAATGGTTCTTTGTGTTGAAATGATGCTACTCTACTATCATGATAACATTATTCTTTTATGTTACTTAATAAATTTATTTTGTAGGTTCATTTCTAAAATTGAGGCAATTTGTCGTCTTTGGATGGCTGATGGTCCTAAAAATTTATTTTGTTTATTTGTTTTGCCTTCTGGGTGATGCAGGCAAATCTTTTGATTGAAATTTTACTTTTTATGATCTGCAGTTATGTTTTGGTGTAAAAGAATTTTTGGCATGGTTTAACACTATCTAATTTTTCATTGAAAGATTAATGTCTTGTATATCACTAGCTCATTGCTCCTCAAAGTGCAAGTGGTGTAGTTCTTGATGCACCAGAGGCTAGCAGGCTGTTGAGTGTTGTTGCGATTGCTATGTCAAATAGTTTGAGAGACTATGGTGGGTTTCTTTCTTCTCTAATTGCTCAAGATCTCTTCACTTGTCCATCTTAAATGAAGTGATCTGACTGTTTAACTTGCTTCTAACTTTATACCCATGTCAAATGGGAAGCAGCCCAGTATTTCTTTCTACACTCCATGTGATGGAATCTATCTTTCTAGCTAGAACCGAGTTCTTATGGATTTTGTGTCGGAGTTGTAGATTTTCTGTTCTTGGTATTAGATTTCTTTGTTTTCTCTTTTCAAATAGGATATTGTGCAAAGCTTATTTTTGGTTTTATAATGTAACTGTTTAGGATGCTGGTTTCAATCATAATCATTCCAGTGAAGTTTCTTCTCCAGTTGCTGGGTACCTTCCAGGTTATATGGACTATCAAGTAGGAATGTGACCACAGATCCCTGTTGAGAGAAAATGGGCCCTCGGATTTTAGGTGCAGTGTTTTACTTGGCTATTTAGTAGTATTTACACAACTGGATTTAGTGATATCCAGAAGGGCTGATAGATCTTGTCTAACGTAAAATTATAGTTTATGGATTACTATTTATTTATTTAATTTATGCAAGATCCGCAATAAAGGAATATATCATTTGATCACTTACCTTCTTTCCATTTTGCTATTTTGGCTCTAGGTTCTAGCTGATAGGTCGCCTGGACTGCTTGACTTCCACTTAGACCTTGTAAGCCTGGAAGCTACGACTAAGGTGCTGATTTATGCTTGGTTGGAAAAAGAAAATTATTCAACTGCTAATTGCTAGTTTGGTTGGTTTATTGGTTTTGTTTCACTTTGTTCCCCTGTAAAACTGAGCACATATCTCCTCCTCTGACTTCTTGCAATGATATGTGTGTCACTTCCGTTTGTTTGTGGCTGAAAATTGTTTGTACAATTCTGGTTGTTGTATTTCTAATTTTGTGCACTTCCGTTTGCTATGGCTGAAAGTTATATTGCTATTTTTGGTTCTTTTATTTTCACCATGAACTAGAAACATGGGATGAGTTGGTATATATGAATTTTTCCCTATTTTTTTATTCATCTGCCGATAAAAAGCAAATAATACTAGCTATGATTATAGACTTATAGTATTAGTATTTTCAAATTAAAGTTATTAGCTTTAATTTAAAAAAATGTTACAACAGCAGATATAGTATGTATAACATGATAATAATATATTAAAATTTTAGTTTTTAGGTGCTAGTCCTAATCATGTTCTATATGTTGCTGCTGCATGTAGTAGTAGTAGTTGGAGGAGTAATAATTGAAGATTGGCTTGTGTAGGAGAGTTTAACTTTTCAAATGTGAAGAGAATAGGGAAACTTTGTGGCAACAGTTCTGATTCTGGCATTGTGGTGGGAGGTAGGGGATTTTTGTCTAGCTGCTAGGGTGATGATTTTTTAAATTATAGCTCTTTATCTTATGGTTTATAGCTTATACTTTTTTTATCTTTGAATTCTAATTTTGGATTTGTGAAACACTACTTTTTTTATAATCGCGAATGTCATTATAAATATTTTTCTAATTACTTTTCTATATAATTATGCAGGATAATATTGAGGATGATGATAATGAAGATTAAGTTGATTATTATTGTGGTTTATTGGCTAAGATAGAGTAGTGTTGGGAATGGATACATGTATAGTTGACTAATAACTTTTATTAGAAGATACTTATGTAGGATATAATATTTTAATTTTTTATAGAGTATTAGTAGTAAATTCTAAGTGATATCATAGTTATTTTGATATGGCTATGTTTATTTTAATATGAGATGTATGAATATTTAAAATTAACATTATTCTAGTACTTTTGGATCATTATTATAAATATATTTTGGTTACAGATAATTTTTATTATTTAAAAAAATTATTTAGTATAATTATGTATTTATTTTTATTTTATAATATTTAACTCATTTAATTAAAAATGCAAAATTATTATATATATATATATATATATTAAATAAAAATAATAATAAGGGACCTAAGGCTACACTTATATACAGTAGCTATAGTATACCAAAAAAAAAAAAAAAAAAAAACAAGGGACCTAAGGCTACACTTATAAAAAGTAGCCATGGAATATAATGTGGCTACGCTTGACAGGTGATGCAATAGTGTTGAAAAGCGTAGCCTATTCTAGTAAAAATGGAAGCTGAAAAGCGTAGCCTTTGGTCCTGCACAGCATCACTTGAAAAGCGTAGCCTATTCCCAAACGTCAAAAGCGTAGCCCTTGGTGCAGAAAAGCGTAGCCTTTGAGAATAGGCAACGGCCGAATAGGAATCACCCCAAAAAGCGTAGCCGTAGCCCAAAAAGCGTAGCCGTAGCCTAAGGCATCATTTTTTTCACTTTTGGCTACACTTTTCAAGTGTACCTGAATGGGTGTTTTTCTTGTAGTGACTGTGTCAATCCAAGAGGAGTTTCTAGAGGCTTGGCACTGGCTTGGAAGGAGGATAGAGGAATTTCAGTACGATCCAGTGATGACTTTTTCATCCATTTTGATTGGTTAGACATTGCCAATAAAAAACGATAGGAAGTAATGGCAGTTCATTTACACTGTGACAAGAGCATTTGCTCAGATCAGTATCAAAGAATCCTAGATATTAAGAGCTTAGCAAGCCCCTACTTTCTTGTGATAGGAGATTTTAATGTCATATCCGCCTATCATGAAAAGGAAAGGGGACGCAAGAAATCAGCTGCATCAATTGAGGCTTTTAATAATTTTATTAATGATAGGGAGTTATTGGATTTGGGATATGAAGGAAGGAAGTTCACATGGAGTAATTGACAATACGGAAAGAATCTTATTATGGAAAGGATAGATAGATGCCTCTCTTCTCTCCAATTTCGATCAGATTACTCGAGAGCAGCAATTCTTCACCTAGAATACTCGGGTTCTGACCACTATCCATTATTATTGATGGTAGATAAAGAGGTACATAAAACTAAGAGAAGGTTTCAATTCCAAGAAAGGTGGTGTGATAGTGAGGAGGTTCGGCATATCGTGGAAGAAGCATGGCACTCACAATTTGAAGGCTCTCCAATGTTCAAATTCTTTTCAAAATTGAAGAAATGTGGACATGGACTAGTTGAATGGCAAAAATCCAGTTCTAACAACTCTCAAAAGGAAATTTCAGAATTGAGAAGCCAAATAGAACAAGAGAAACTCAAAGGCACAGGAACAGACAGAACAAAGATTCTTCAATTAAAGGAGGAGTTATCTGAGGCCTATTTAAAAGAGGAGAGATATTGGAGAGAAAAATCCAAAATTCAATGGTTGAAATAGGGTGACCAAAAAACCAACTTTTTCCATGCCAAGACTCAAACCCAGAACTGAAAAAATACAATTTACAGGCTGCATGATGTTGATGGAAATTTCAGATTAGACACCGCGGGTATAACTCAGATTGCTATTGAGTACTTCTGAAATTTGTTCACATCTTCAAACCCCAGACCAGCCACGGGCAAACTAGAGGACTTGGAGGCTAAGGTG
Source organism: Arachis monticola (assembly GCA_003063285.2). NCBI lineage: Eukaryota > Viridiplantae > Streptophyta > Magnoliopsida > Fabales > Fabaceae > Arachis > Arachis monticola. Next base: position 185,533 of record QBTX01000148.1, read on the forward strand.
GATGAAGAAAAAATCGAAGACTTACTAGACGGGTCACAGAGGAAGAAATAAAAGATTTTACTAACACTTCTGGGAGATAATTAAAGATGATCTTAATGCTGCCATAAAGAGCTTTTTCACAGGGGGAAGGATGCTGTGAGCAATGAATTATACTCATATATGGCTAATCCCAAAGGTGCCAAACACAGAATCCATGACCCAGGTTCGTCCGATTAGCCTTAGCAGTATTTTCTACAAGATTATTTTCAAGATTCTTGTTCATAGAATACAGGGTATGTTAGATAAAATTATTAGTTATAATCAGAGTGCCTTTTATTAAAGGGCACCTGATTAATGATAACATCCTAATTGCCCATGAATTTATGAATTTTTTGAAAACACAAAAATTATGGAGACTATGAGATGGCAGTAAAGTTCAATATGAGTAAGACTTACGACAGAGTTGAATGGTCTTTTGTTTGGGAGATTATGAAGAAGTTTAGTTTTTGTAATAAATGGGTGGACTGGATTAAGGAGTGTGTTACCATGGTGTTCTACTCTGTTACTGTGGATGGACAACCATATGGTTTTTTCAAACCATATAGGGGATTGCGACAAGTTGATCCCCTCTCCCCCTACCTTTTTTTACCTTGTGTAGAGGGACTTTCCCATCTGCTCCACAGAAGAGAATAGAGGAGAGAAATCTCAGGTTTAAGATTTAATGGTAGATGCCCTATAGTCAGCCACTTATTCTTTGCAGATGATTCCATTCTCTTTTGCAAGGCAAATGAGGTAGAATGTCACAAGTTGATACTGGAGTGCTATGGTGATGTTAGTGGACAGGTAATTAATTTCTCTAAGTTATCTATTTTCTATAGCAAGAACACTCCTAGTTCGACCAGAGAATTTTTGTCTCATTTACTTCAGATCCCACACGTAGGTAGAAAAAATAAGTATTTAGGACTGCCAGCAGTGATTAATGGATCAAAAACTCATACCTTTAATTTTATAAAGGAGAAAGTTGATAAGAAACTGCAGGCTTGGAAGCGATCATTATTATCGATCAGCGGGAGAGAGGTATTAATTAAAGTAGTGGTTACGGCAGTTCCGATCTACACTTTGAGTTGTTTTAAGCTCCCGGACACACTGCTAGACGAGATTCAGAGAAAGATGATAAATTTTTTGTGGGGGCAAAGGGGCTCAGAGAGAAGATTACAATGGATCAGGTGGATTATAATTTGCAGAGAAAAGAAGTATAGAGGCTTAGGTTTTAAATACTTATAAGCCTTTAATTTAGCCATGTTGGCTAAACAAGACTGGAGAATCTTCATGAAATCTAATTCTCTAATCAGCAAAATTTACAGAAGCAAATATTTTAAATTTTCTTCTTTTCTACGAGATGACACAGGTCGGGACCCTTCTTGCGCCTAGAGAAGCCTGCTAAAAGGAAGAAAAATTATCAAACAAGGTATCCGTTGGCAAGTGGGGCGAGGCTGTCAGATTAGAATTATGGAGGATTAGTGGCTTAAAAATGTGAAGTCAATATCCGAACAACAGCAAACATTTACAGACCCAAATTTGATTTGGATTAATCAGCTCATTCATAATAGACAGTAGAAGGAGAATATAATCATAAATCATTTCAATCCAGAAATTGCATCAGAAATCTTACAAACTGCTATTATGGAAGTCGAAGAAGATCGAATTACCTGGGAAAGTGAGAGGGACGGCAAGTTCACGGTGGCTTCTGACTATAAAATAGCTTTTCAAATGGTGCATTCTCCAATTAACCAATTACCCGATCTGTGCAGGGAAAAGAGTCTCTGGAATTCATTGTGGGAACTCCAATATCCGCCGAAGATTAAGGTATTCCTGTGGAAAGCCCTTCATGACGGCATCCCAGTTCGTCGTCGACTTCATGAAAGGCTACCAGAAATCTGTCCTAGATGCAACAATTTAAGGGAAAACATAAATTACTACTTAATTGATTGTCCAAGGTCACAAGAAGTTTGGCAAAAGTCAGACCTGGGAGCTTACCTGGGGCAAAACAGCTCAGAGGAATTTTGGGTGCGATGGAGCCAGTTCATGGAAGGAGCACGACGAAGACATCATTGGAGGAAAAATTTAGCACTGGCAGCAATTATTCTATGAAAAATTTGGACTGCAAGAAATCTTCTTGTCTTTGAGAACAAAAGCACTTCACGAGATTTGATTATCACTTCAGCGCATGAATTCATGGAGGAGGTCCAAAAGAGAAATAAGACTTAATATATGTGTATGTTTAGTCATGTTTGGTTAAAGATATGCTAATTGTTTGAAAAACTCTTTCCTACACTATTGTATGGTTGTCCAATGTGAACCCACAACTTTTGTTTATTTTCCTTTAATAAATAAATATCACTTTGCCTTTGAAAAAAAATTGATCTTAATTAATCCTAATTATACTCTAAATCTATAGTGAAATAAAAGAGAAGAGCACATTTTCCTTCTTCTTATCTGGCCTTTTGTTGGTGACGAAATTGGAAATGAGGGACCAACATTGTGGGTTTTGCCGTTTGTATAATTAATTGTATTTTTTAGGCAACAAATAGTTAATTGAAGTAATAATATAACAAATGCATTAATACATTATATCACCTTTTTTCTTCATTTGTTCACATTCAAAGTGAAATTGAGAAAATGTAGGTTGGGAAAATCTTCAAATTCTTCTGTATACTCTATTTCTAAAAACTTGATCCATCTGAAAGATAAAAGGGTTTTATATACATGAGAGAGTATTATTAGTGATCGGTGAGAGGGCGTTTTGCTTCTATTACAAAAAATAATGTTGAGAGGTGATTGAATTCTGTACGTGAATAATGGTTTGCGATTCCTCATGCAAACATCAGAATATTATTTAAGGACATCAATTCTAGCGTTGAATGATTTTGTGCATGATTGATTGAGCTAGAAAAAGTGGATTTGAGGGCAAAGACAATTGGTCCTCCGAAAAGTTGTCCAAGGTGTTCTTGGACTCACTGCTAAGTAACATCTAATTGAACAAACTACTCTCGTTTGTGGATTTGCATTGTTTTAGCTTATCAAACCTCTATTTGGTTTTCGGCCGATTCTTTAGTGCTTTTTTTATTTTAGTGTGGAAATTGTTCAATTTATCTTTTTAAGATAAGTATCAAATATTTTTATAGAAAAGGACAAATAGGTTTCTGACCTTTTTTTCCGCGGATGTTTTCATCCCTGACCATTTAAAAATATTTTTAAATCTCTGATATTCATAAAACTTGGATGGATGAGTTCCTCTGTCCAAATGTCTCCGTCAGACCCAACGAAAAAGTCTGACATGGCTCCCATTCTGATGACTTGGCATCACGTGTGCACACGTGGACTAATAAGTAGAAGGGTAGTTTCGAAAACTGGACAAATAAGTCCTTCTCCCTCCAAACTACGTCGTTTTGCATTTGGTCCTAATCATTAAATTGATTGTGTTTCTTCGTGTAGGTTGGTGGTGAAGAGTTCTACCTGCATCAACAATGGCTGACAATCTGGATTTAAATGCGGTTCCAAATGATATATTGGATTCGGTGTTAGCGAGCACAAAGAGATGTCGTCGGAGGTTGATGAAGGGTGGTGAAGCTGTGACGAACAAGGTGGTTGATAAGTCCAATAAATCATCGGATCCAAAGGAGAAAAAGAGTGGTGAAGTTGAAAAGAGCTCTAATTCTTCGAATGTAGTTAGAACTTCACTGAGGTTGGCCAAGAGTAGATCCAACTAGACTCTATCTTATGTAATTAGCTACACAGTTGTTTTCTTTGTTCTTAATCTTTTTAGGGTTTTAGGGAGAAACAGGGCTATCTTTTTCAATTTTTTTTATTTTTAATTTTTCTTTTGCCCTTTTTATTCTGGAAGCTTCTCTGATCTGTAGGAAAGTAAAGAATTTTCGACGATTCTAGCACAAAAATTTACATCATATTTATTAAGATTCTTGACTTGTACATTTTGTTTAGAACAGTATAAAACAATCTGAAACAATGTCATGTTTTATAATAGTCTCAAGTCTATGCTACCAAACTGTAATTTATACTCAACGAATCAAATCAATACGGTGTAATTTTGGCGATGAACCCTCTCATGAAGCAGCCCTAAGGATCCATGTCTTATGATGAAAACTTGCTATACAAATTACCTCCAATTTTTTGCTAACAAAGGTCTTTGAAACTTAGATACAGTTGGGACAATTGTTTGAGTTTGGCCAATCTGCATGATTGCTCAATAAAGAGTGAGTGGGTTGATGAACTTTCCCATGGGACCATACCATATTCATAAGAAAAATCATTCATTCATTCATCAATAAACGCAAAACGAAGTAGTTTTGAGAGAGAGGGACTTATTTATCTAGTTTTCTAAACTATCCTTCCACTCATCAGTCCACGTGTGCATCTGTGACGTCAGGTCATCAGAACAGGAGCTACGTCAGACTTTCCGTTGTATCTGACGGAGGCATTTGGACAGAGGGACTCATCTGTCCAAGCTTTATGAAGGTCAAGGATTCAAAAATATTTTCAAATGGTCAGGGACGAAAATGTCCGTGAGGCAAAAGGTTAAGGACCTATTTGTCATTTTCTCATATTTTTAAATTATTTGTTTTTATGTTTTTTAAAATTAAATATTAATTTCTAATTTTCTTTTCAGCAAATTAAACACTAAATTTTAGGCACGGTAGCAATTACCATGAGTTTATTAGATTGGCCTCTCTTTTCTATTATATTGTTTATTATATCCCACTTTTGGAGATAAGTTTTAAAGTAGTCCCTGAAGTTGTACTCGAATCTCAAAGTAATCCCTAAAGTTAATAATTACCCAAATTTATCCTCAAAGTTGCACTCCGGGATTCATAGTAGTCCCTGAAGCATTTTTTGTTCATCGGAACCTTGAAACGACGTCGTTTTGAAAAAATAAAAGAAAAAAAAGAAGCGTAGAAAAACGTCATCATTTTATATTTAAAAAAAAAAACAACAATCCCCTTCTTCTTCTTCAACTATGTTCTTCTTCTTTTTCTTCAAGAAATCACAAAAATAAAAACCAGCAACACAAAATATCACCAAAAACCTCAGCATTAATAAAAAAAGATCAATCAAATTAAATAGTAAGCATCAATCAACCTAAACAGCAACAAGCACAAAAAATAGCAACAATACAAAAAAGCCAGCAATAATTACAGAATAGAAAACAACTAAAATTAACCATTGTTGTTATATTGAAACAGGATCAGCAGCAACAATCACCCAGAACATTAAAGAATAATGATTGAATAACTAAAAAAATTAAAAAAAATTCATCATGGCTGAGAGAGAGAACCGTGCCAGAGGAGAGAAGAGGGAGGTAGAGGGAGACAGAGTGAAGATGGAGGCTGGCGAGCGGCGCGGCAACAAGACGAAGGCAGCAATGATGACAGAGAAGGTTGAGGCTTTGTGCCTTTGCCTCTACTGTGTTTGAGTGTGAGAGACTAGGTTGGATGGGAATGAGCGGCGCGGCACTGAAACGGAGGCCGACGAAAGACGACAACAGTGAAAGTTGACGAGAGCTCTTGTGAGTGAGAGAGTATGGTTGAAGAGGGGGAGAACGTCAGGTTGGGAAGGAGAAGGGGAAAGGGAAGGACCTCAGGTTGAAAAAGCAAAAGAGAAAGAGAAAGGAGAAGGGCGTCAGGTTGGAGAAGCAGAAGGGGAAGGAAAAGGGTTGGGGGAAGAGAAGGGTTAGAGGAGGGAAAAGGGACGGGTTAGGGATGGAGAAGGGGAAGGGGAAGGTTGGGGAAGGGAAAGGAGACGTGTTGGGGATAGAGAAGGGGAAGGAAACATGTTGGAAATTTGTGGGGTGGGGGGGAGGGGGGGAAGGGGGTTGCGGGAACGTTTTCTATGCTTCTTTTTTCGTTTTTTTTTTTAAAACGACGTCGTTTCAAAGTTCTTATGAACAAAAAATGTTTCAGGGATTACTATGAGTCCCGAAGTGTAACTTCGAGGATAAATTTGGATAATTATTAATTTTGAGTTGAAACCTATTTTGGCCCCTGAAATTTTTGACCGGCCTTAATTTCGACCCCCAAATTTATAGTTACCCAATTAACACCCTCAAATATTAGATTGTGTCCCAGGTTTGCCCCTGTGGCTATCTCCGTTAACAGAGATCTGATGTGGCACGTTGAGTTGACAAAGTGTGTATCCACGTGGCACCCAACTTGCTAGAATGGATGAGTGATGAGTGAACGACGTGGCAAAAGTTGAATGAACTCAATTTCTCTAGCAAAGTCTCGAATATACTGGGAAAAGAGGGTTTGCAAATTGAGTTTATTCAACTTTTGCCACATCATTCACTCATCACACATCCATTCTAGCAAGTTGGGTGCCACGTGGATACACGCTCTGTCAACTTAACGTGCCACATCAGATCTCCGTTAACGGAGATAGTTACGGGAGCAAGCGTGGGGCACAATCCAATATTTGGAGGTGTTAATTGGGTAACTATAAATTTGGAGGTCGAAATTAAGGCCGGTCAAAAATTTCAAGGGTCAAAATAAATTTCAACTCTATTAACTTTAGAAATTATTTTGAGGTTCGAATACAATTTTACAGACAACTTTAAAACTTAACTCCACTTTTTGTTATCAAAAGTGGTCATACTTAATTAGTTCGTTCTATCTAGCCTTCATGTACTTTGATTAGAAATATAGTGCTGCTTTCTGCTTGTAGCTTCAGCTCTTAAGTATATGTATGTTTAATTTGAACTGACTATTCTAAATATATTTTTATTCACTTATTCTTTAATTGTCATGTTATTCTGGTTATTGTACTAAACCGGAAATTTGGCATAAGGGGGAGCGGTTTGGAGTTTTATGGTTGACCTATTAATGTATCTAATTAAAGCTTATCCAAGATGAACTACGGTGATACTTATGATGTGATAACTAAGGATTTAACTTCATGGATTCTTTGTTTCACTATCTTTCAGAAGGTACTAGTTAAGTAGTTAGAATTTCGTTCTTGTGGATTTTAAATTCCACCACAGATAATTTATATATTTATATTTGTGTACCCAATATCCATATTAAAAATAGTATTGTCTACCATATTTAATTTTTACACTACATGATACAAAAATAAAAAGTGAAGTTCACACTTTTTTCTTTCATCTTTTAGACAAGTTAGGTACCAACTTTTTATAGGGCTGCACATGGATCGGATAATATCCGCATATTCGCAGTAATTATCCACATCCAATCTAAATTTTGCGAATATTATCCGATCCTCAGAGTCATCGGATCGGATCAGATCCAATCCGCACTATGATAGGATCAAATTGCGGATTTGGCAGTGATATTCGCAAATTCGATCCGCAAATCTGTATATCCGCACATCTCATATAATAGCATAGTTTAAGAAAGTAAACCCTAATGTGATATGAATTTTAGTGTGTTATTTTATGAATTTTTATGATATCTTGTTTTTAATTTTTAGGTTTGTACTTCAACTTAGAATTATTAAACTTAAATCTTGTGTTATTATTTTGTTTTTGTTATTCAGAGAAACTTTTATTGATAATATTTAGAAGTAAATAGGTTTAAACAGGTAAAAAAATAATTTTCTGGATATTTTTTTGTAAAAACAGCGAACAAAAATCTTAAAATTGTTTTTTTGAATTATGCGGATATATCCGATATCCGATTCGATCCGATCCGCAGAGATACGGATTGGATCGGATTGGATCCAGCCTGAAAAATTGTATATCGTATCCGATCATCCGGTGAGAAAGAAATGCAGTGCGAATCGGATAGAATTTTAAGTTATATCCGATCTGTATGTAGCTCTAATATTTATTTAGATACTACAGAACTTTCCATTAAAAATACACATTATATTTTTAATTAATTATTCTCCATTTTTTTATGTACCAAAAAAAAAAAAAAGTGAAGTAGAAAGCGATGCGAGTGTCGGCAAGAAAGACTAGATGAAGTGTTAAAGTCCCTTTTCTTTGTTTTTTTGCATGCAGGATTGGGTTCAAGTTTGGTTGTATATGACAAGAGACAAGTAACTAATAGGAGAAACATGTCCTGAATAAAGGAAAGCACTGATGAGCTTGAAATCCACTCGTACAAAAAATGGAGATAGATAGATAGATCGAGGAGGGTAGAAAAAGATATCCAATTGCTTGAAAGTGAGAAGCAGAAAAGTGATGTTGCTGTCAAATCACATAAATGTTGTTTACAGTAGGCACTAATAGCTAGCTGTAATGTGAATTAGCTTCTGAGGACACTGGTTTTTTGTGGCCAGTACTGGAATTGCCGGACACCTACTAGCAGGGATGGATAGTGGGGGCAAGCGTATCCATTACGATTTGAAAATTTGTTGAGTAGTATATAATAATAATATTGATTTTTTTTTTAAAAAGAACAATTAAATTTGTTTTCACACAATATTTTTTATTTAACTTTTGATACTTTATAGTCAGTTTAAGAATTTTATATTAGATGTTTATTAGAATGATCATTCTCAATAAATAAGATTGATGTTCTTTTTTAGAAATGAACTCAAAAGATATTATTTATCTTTTCTTAAAATTAATTTTAGTTTTTTTTGTAGCAACTACATTAATTAAACAAAATTTTCCAACTATAGATATCAGTGAGAGTTGACTTTTGATTGTACGAGAAGTGAATTTCTAAATAACATGTTTGGTGATATATAAAAGAGGCATTTCGATTGTATTGTTAAAAAAAATTATTCAGTTTTTTTTTAAATATGAAACCTAAAAAATAGAATTATAAATTAATATATTATTATTTAAATTATTATTTTAATATTTTAATTTGTAAATTATATATTTTGAGAATAATAATATTTTATAATAATAAAATATAATTATAACAATAATTAGGTTATATGTATATAAAAAATAACTATCTGTATAAAAACCATAAAAAAATACAAAATATATATAAAATGAATTAAACATAATAATTTATACACATATATAATGGTTAATGAAAATTTTATAGCTGATTTTTATGCAATATAATTTTTTATTATAAAAATTATTAGAGTTTATTTATCTTGTATCCTAAAGGCACATATTATAAGATTACAAATTGAAAAATATGTTGTGAAAAACAAACAAATTTAAATTTTTAATGTATTTATTTTACAGTTATCAAATGAAAAAATTTAAAATATTCTATTATATAAGTTTTTGTCAGGTGTTCTTTAAAAACACTATTAGCTAAACTTAAATTATTATTATTATGTTATAATATATTTTATTTCCACTGTCAAAACTTTTTAGATCCGTCACTCTGTGCCTACCAGATATACGTGCCTGCCTCTCCCATCTTTGGGAAATGAATGACAATTGCTTCCTTCAATTTCTTCTTCAGCTTGACTCAACACTGTTTTTTGTTCTTTTGTTTTTATGCTATGTAGTAAGGAGGAATTGTTTTAAGTAGAAAAAGTATCTTTTAAATCTTGAAAGATCAAGAAGTAAATAAAAATTAATAAAAATATAGGAGTCGATTCACAAATAAATATAGTATTAGTTAGGACAAATTTAAAAAAAGTACACTAACTTATTTATTAAAGTGATCAAAGTCCATCAACATTTTAGATAGAAGGTCATTAATAGATAAATTAAATTGGGTTGAGATCACTAGATAGCCTAGTTTGGACCACCTAGAAGCAGACAATGTTTCACGCGCGGAGGAGAGGAACTGGTTGAACGGCGTCGAAGCAGAGATCGAGATTTGGCCGAGTTGAAGTTCACCATAAGGGAGGCAATGGACGACATAGGACAACTAACGACGCAGGTACGTTCTGTCGATCACCTTGAGTTATTTATGGTTCCATAATGTCGTGGGAGGTTGGTATAGGTATGCTCCCGAAATTGGTTTCAATTGGGGGATCGTGCCTTTACTACAAGAAATACCGTTAAAATCGACAATCAATATTGAAAATCGACAGCAAAATCGACGGTGTAACATGTCGCTTTTAACCTTGTCAATTTTTCAAAAATCAATAAAATCGCCGGCTGTCAAACCGTCGATAAATTTTAAATAAAATCGACAATCTTTTCATCGATAATATGAGTTTAAGATTTTTACATATTTAGTAAAAGCGACAAACTTGTCGCCAATAATATTAAATAAAATTGACACATCAACTGTCAATTTTGGATTTATTAAAATTGACAAGAAAGCCGTCGATAATATGATTAAAATATTGACAAGTTTTTTTGTCATTTTTTATTTTCTTTTGTCAATTTTGAATTTAAAAAGCGATAATATTGCCGTCGATTTTAATGGATATAATTTTTTTCATTTTGAAAATAATAAGACAAAATTAAATATTAGATAATGAAACAAATAACTTTAAATACAAAAATAAAATTTATAATAAATTAGATAATAAATTTACATACTTATCAAAAATAATATAAATAATCCTCTAACTTAAAGATTTAAAACAAGATAAATAATTAAACTTCACTAATAATACAAAATATTCAAAACAAAGTAAATAATCCTACTCGTACTCGTCTAAATAGTTCTCATCTGAAGTCATCAAGATCGTCAAAATTATCCTCCATATGAGCACCTTGTGGTTGTCCTGGCGGCTGCAAGATAGGTGGGAGTTTTCTACCTGGGGCTACGCTTTTCTGGGAGTTTGGAAAAGTAAAAGGAGGAGGTAGAGGGACACGTGATCCAGACTACTAGGACCCATGGCCCTCACATACTCAGTCAAACTACTGAGTTGATGACTAAACTGATCTATCTGTGAATTATTGGTATTGAGATCCTCGGCAAGAATTCAACAATCTGTTGCCACTCTCTTTTTCTCCCTTTGATAACGGTCTTCAAACTCTCTATATGTAGCGGCATATTGTTCAATTTTCCTATTGAGTATTGTGATTTGTTCTCTAAGATCCAAAACATCAGTGCTGGTGGTCGTGGTTGGCCTATCAACTCGGAGTCGCACCATGGAAGAGTTCCTTACCTCACCCATGCCATATATCCTACCTCTTTGTTTTCCAATCACTGTTTTCAATCCATATGCTTTCCTCAGAGACAGGTGGTGGATCAGTTACACCAGCCTCTATAGCAGCATGTTAACTCTTGCTCAGCCTGAAACATGTGTTCTTGAAATGTCTCCTAAAATGAGAAAAAATGATTGATAAACTTTAAGTATCAACAATGCAAAAGTTTAGAGGATATGTGACAAAAATAAATCTAAATTACAATGAAAAGGTAGCAAGTAATTTTTTTTTGCACATTTCAATTTACAAAAAAAAAGCAATTACAATAAAAAAAAAAGGTAAGTTACTTTTGTCGTTCGGGAGTGTTCTTCGACCTATTGAATTCTATCCTCTTTGCGAGTATCGGTATGCTCAAAAAATTCATCCATACGCGATGGTCTTTCAAGCGATTGATTCTACATAATATAAGTAATAATTAAAAGAAAGAAGTTGATATTATTGTCAAAGGTTTAGAAAAAAAAATTACATATACAATTTTTTTTCTATCATTGGAAACTAACAATGCCATAATCAGCTAAGATACATTAAATATCATTGAAATGAATATTAAAAAATCATTCAAAATCATTTAAGAAGGTACCATTTATTACACACGGCAGGTTGACTGCTTTTAAACTGGTCATTTGATTCTAGATTCTAATCCAAAACATTAAGGTAGCGTTTGTTTTTGGAGACAGTACACAAAGACATGGACAATAAATGTTTAAAACGTGTTTGGTAGCAGAGACATGGACAGTGGACATATTGTCTCTGGAACAGTTTTTTTAATTTTAGTGTCCACTCTTTTATGGAGGACAATGATGGACACGGGAATTAACAAAGTGGACACAGATTTTTTAATGAAAATTCTTTCCCATTTTATCCCTACATATTATTATTATTCCATTGTTACCCTTTTTAAAATCATATCATAAGCCCTAATTTTGTGTTGTGCAGCAGCCTTCTCCTCCATGATTATCTTCCCCTTGCTCTCTGTTTCGTCTCTCCTTCTCCTTCTCTTTTTCAGATTCTTTTTTTGTTTCACTTCCCAGGTATAGCTCTCTGTCTCTTCTCTTTCTCTTTTCTCTTTGATCTCTGTCCCTTTCTTCTTCTTCTTTTCTCTTTTTTTTCTCTTTCTCTCTCTCTTTTCTTTTTTTTTTTCTTCTCTTTTCTTTTTTTTTTTTTTTTATTTCTCTTCTTTCTCCGGTGTTCTATTGTTTAGTACTTTATCTTATTCTTCTTTCTTTTTCTTTGTTTCTTTTTCTTCTTTTTTACTGCTGCTTCTCCTCTTCATTTTTTTGCTCAACTAATTTAACTACAACATTTCAAAAGCAAAATATTTATTAGAGCTTGTCACAACTTTTGGAATTCACGTGTTCTTCTCTTTCTCAATCACGCAGGTATATAACTCTGCCTTTTCTCTTTGCTTCTTAATTTCGTTTGTATTGTTTTACTTTAAATTATTGGGTTCTTCTGGCTTCTTGTTATTTTTATTTGTTTATATTGTTTGTGATTTGAAAATGTAAAAATTGAATATGGACATGAGAAATGGTATTTTTGGTGTCAAAATTTTTAATTTATGCAGTCCTGCTGTGAATGAATGATTGAACATATTTTGTTTAGAATGGAATAAGGAATGAAAAAAAATTATATTGAACTCTTCTTATTGATTTGAATGCAAAAATAAAATAATTAGTTGGTGATGTTGTTATTTTTATTCTTATTGATTATTTATAGTATTTATGTTATTTTATAATAAATGATTTAAATTTTTTATCTGTTGTTAGGGAAGAATGGAACCATTGGACTACTCTGAACAATTTAGGCGATTTCTTTTTTTTTTATTATTTTATGATTGAGATTGAACTTGAGACAGCCACAATATTAATTTTGATGTTTGCATTTTTTTGTTTGAGAAATAAGAGAAGGAGACATTTGTTGATTAGGAATAGAGAAATTAATACTAATCCCTTAAGACGGAATGTGTTAAGCCGCATAATAGGAGGAGGCGATAGGAATTGTATTTGGGAATTAAGGATGAGCGTAGATGCATTAGGAAGATTATGTGAGTTACTTAAAGTTCAGGGTGGATTAAGCGATGAATGTCATGTAAATATACCAGAGCAAGTGATTATATTTTTAATAATTTTAGCTCATCATAAAAAGAATCGCACACTCCAAGTTAGATTTTATAGGTCAGGAGAAACAATAAGTAAGTATTTTAATAAAGTTTTGTCATCGGTAATATGTGTCCAAAGCCTGTTGTTTGCAAAGCCTGTTCCTGTTCCAGATGACTGCATAGATCCCCGATGGAAATGGTTCAAGGTACGTCTAATGAAGAAACGCGGTTGTGGTTTTGTATTATATATGGTTTGGTATAGAGATAGTTTTGAACCTTCAATTTCTTTGCTTTAGAACTGTCTAGGAGCATTAGATGGAACATATATAGATGTGACTGTCCCTGAAGAAGATAAATCAAGATACAGAACAAGAAAGGGTAAAATATCAACCAACGTCCTAGGCGTATGCAATCGAGATATGAATTTTGTGTACGTACTTAGTGGATGGGAAGGATCCGCATCGGATTCAAGAGTCCTTAGAGATGCAATTTCACGTCGTAATAACCTCAAGATACCAATTGGTATGTAATAGTTAAATTTTAGGTAACAAAAACACTTCAAAATTTTTAATTCATAAAATTTTCTTAATCCTCATAACGTGTCTCTTTTAATTTATAGGGAATTATTATTTAGTGGATGCTGGTTATACTAATTGCAAGGGGTTTCTAGCACCATATAGGCAAACTCGATACCACGTACAAGAATGGGCCTATGGTAGAAATGCGCCTAGAAACTTTCGAGAATATTTTAACAAGAAGCACTCTTCAGCTAGGAACATTATTGAACGTTGTTTTGGTTTATTGAAGAAGAGATGGGCAATTTTGAGGAGTCCTTGTTTCTACCAAATCAAAACACAAAATAAAATAATTATTGCTTGTTGTTTATTACAAAATTTTATTCGGCTTAATATGGACTCCGATCCTGAGGAGGACATATCACTTGAGAATGAGCAAGTGCTTATTGGAGAGGAGCATGGTGATAACCAAGATGGCGATGATGAAATGATTGATAGTGTAGAGGGCAGCAATGAATGGAATGTTTGGCGAGACAACTTAGCACATGAAATGTACAATGAGTGGATGCATAGCCGAATTAATTAATTGTCATATGATTGGCTTATTTGATTGAAAATGTATATTATTGATTCATTTTGATTCATTCTCTCTAATCTTAATATTCTCTGAAATCTTTATATTCCTGTATTTGTTACTTGTACAATCGTCTTCTCTTCCTTTTCCATATTTTTCTTCAACATAGTGTCAAAGTGGTAACATCAACTAAGACCTAATCATATAACTATTTTTCTGAGTTCCTAAAAGATGGATCATCTTTCTTTTGTAGCCTCCTGTTTTCACATTTCTGTGATTTCTGTTTATATCTACGTCTTGCATTTTCCTGCTTGCAATCATATTTAACTCTTTTCCAGCCCAATTTCCCTTTTAGATTGATTGAAAGATTGGTTAGCTTTGTTTCATGATATTTATTATATCTGGTGGGTTTTCTTATCTTTTTTAATTCCCCGTCTAATGAATTAAAAAAAAAAAACAGTTTCCAACTAACTTGCCATTCCTCTTATTTCTTATCAAAATTTTTAGCTTGGTTGGAAGTTGGAACTCATGCTTAGCTCACTTAATCTCTTGTTGTCACTTTCTTTCAAAACAAGCATTAATTACCTAGATTTTGAAAAAATAATTGATGGAAAGGCAACCTGAACTATACATACCAATGTTCAAGCTGCTAGTTGCCATGTCTTAGGACACCTTCACCAAAGAATGTTCTTCTAGCCAAGCTAACTGCCTTTGGCTTGTTTTTGATAGTTTGAATTATTATGTGTATTTTATTTAAATATATTGTATTGATACATTATAAAGATAATGTCATGATATGTTTATGATGTTCAATTGAATTCTGATTTAGTTAATCTAGATTGTAGAGACAAATGGACAGACATGTTTGGACTGATGAGGAGACAGAGGTATTTGTTGGTTTTATGGAGGAGCTTGTCATTGAAGGAAGAATAGCTGATGCAGGTCAATTTAGGCCTGGATCTTTTGAGAAACTTGCTGCAAAAATGAATGAGAGGTTTCCAAGTGGTGGTTTTCAAATAACTCATTGCAAAAACAAGGTTAAGAGGTTGAAAGAGAAATATCAATTTGCTGCTGACATGGCAGGCTGTAGCGGTTTTGGATGGGATGATGTGAAGCAATGCGTGGTTGTGGACAACAAAGAGATCCTCGCTGCTTATATGAAGGTTGGTTTACAAGTTTGATTTTGTTGAATTAATTTTATTCTACTTGATAGTCTGTCCTTCTTTGTTGATCTTTTTTTTTTTATTTTTTCTAGAAACAAGGAGTAAGGTTGTATACTCCAGGAAAGCCTTTTCCCCTTTATACGCGCTTGGAAAAAATATTTTGTAAGGAAAGAGCAAATGGGGATGCTGCTGTATGCGGCAATGACGCTGAAGAAGAAGTGCAAATGAATGGGTATGAAGAAATGGACGAAGAAGATACGGATTTCTTTAACTCAAATCATGATTGTAGTGAATCTCTACTCCAACAATCAAATTCTGTGGCTTCATCTTCTGGGAAGAAACAAGGAAAGAAGCCTTCCTCATTTAAAGCGGCAAAGGATACCAAGATGATGAAGGAGTTAACTGACACGCTGAAATATGTGTTCGATCAACAGGGAAAGCGTTTGGATGCTTTTGCCCAAGCTATGGTAAACACTCGTGAGGAAAAAAAGACTGGTGATATACTCAGCGAACTTGGATTCACTGATGATGAAGTTATTTCTATTGCACTCAAGTTCTCCACAAATCCTCAACTGGAAAAAATGTTTTGGTCATTGGGAAATAGTCAGAAAACCGGATTTATTAGAGCTATATTGCATACTTAGAATTAGAGTTAATCTCTTTGAGTTATCATTTCATTTTGTGCAGACTTAGGTTCAAACAAGCATAATTTTACATGCAAGATTTTTTTGATGTTAGTGCATAGTTAGTTTTACGTATTGGTTTTAATTATGTTACTGCAGAAACTTGTTCAAAATGGGTGCTTAATTGTTTAAGCTTTTGGTTAGAAATTGTTTAATTGTTTAAGATTTTGGTTAGAAATTAATATCTTGTGTATGGTTTAAAATAAATATAAATCATTTATTGTAAATTTTTTTTTTAAATAATGTTTTTTTCATAAGGTTACGTCCAGTCTTCGATGTTAGTTTTTCCGGTGTTCATTGTTAATAAGGTTGAAGAATAGATAATTTGCAATTAGTAGACCTCATTTCATTGTGTTGCACTAGTCTGGAAAGGTTTGTTATGCAAAAGAATCCAAAATAGTTAAACGGAGCGGTTCAAGAACACCTGGGAAACTCATATATTGTATTTCACAAAAATCAACCATGTAGAGATGGAATGAACAATCATAACTCAAATGGTCCACTTCTGAAAAATAAAGCTCGAAAACTATTATTAAGTGTAACAATAAGTGACACAAGTTATTGAAACTTCAGGCTCAACGATATTCTACATGTAAATGCATATGTCCCATGTCCTAAACATGTATGCATATTCTCTCTTCTCTCATGGAAATTTGAAATAGAATAAAATGATGACTGTGAATAATATTTTAAAAAAAATAAAATATTAAGCAGTTGCAGTTTGATCATTTTGTACTTCATCAACCATCAGCCATTCCCACCTCTGAAAACCAAACTCAGTCCTTCCTGTAACAGAGAACACACAGTTAGTCAAATTTCCATGCTTCAATTACATTTTATGCTACATCAAAACTACAATGCAAAAGCATCTCAATTGATTAAAACAATGGCTTTCCTCTGTTACCAAAAAGAAAAGTCTACCCAAGCTAGAAACAAAAGTGGGGTGTTCACGGAGAGAAGTCCTAGCCTCCTACGTCAGTTTGTGGTCAAAACTCCCCATTCATACTCCAATCCAGAGGATCTAAATGTGCTTGGCTGTGGCAGATAGCAATAGCTCTTCAAAACAGAGCTTGCCTCTAAAGTGAGTAAGAGCCTATCCAGCTTTTGCTTAATCTAAGTGCACAGCAATATTTATTTACAAATGAATTCACCCTTATTGGTTCACTTTACAAATGAATTCACTCTTATGGTCCATACCTTCATGCTGCTGCTTTTCTTTTCTTTTCCCTTAGCTCATTTTCTTCTAGGAATTTTCTTTCTTCACCTTAAGCTATCGGCACCTTCACCTTGGTAGAATTCTGGCAGGAAGATCAACCAGTGTTAGATTAACAACTACCAAAATTACCAAAGTAAATGGATGACACGAATCTTTCAAACTGAGATGTATAGGAACAGAATGGACAATAATATAAGGCCACTTGAAACGGAGTTCCCTCCGGCCCTTCGCGATATATAACACGGAACCCTTCATTATCCTATTTTATCTGTTTAAAGAAGTAACATTACAACAATGCAAATTACTGATTTCAAGTTCTATATCTAAAAGGATGGACAATAAAAATATAGCATAGTTGTAGTGTAGATAGCATACTTTCCAATCAGTGTATGATGGTGTACTTGTACTAGACCCTTTACTATATTCAGAAACACTCCTCAACTATATTACTAATAAACATTCAATCATTACAAAGCAAATATGGCTAAGGAATGCTGTTATTAGTACCTTGTTGTTTTGAAGAATGCAAGAGTTGAGTCTGAACAAGGTTTTTGAGCATGTGATAATTTGTCATATGAGGTGAGGCAAGAGTGTTGTCCAGCCTCTCCCTATACAGCTCCACAATCTCTCTTTTCTTCTCCATCTTCTTTGCATCTCCAAAGAAAAAAAAACACAAGAAAGTCCCTTTTACTAAAAAACACACAATCTTCATGATAAGCTCAATTCATATAGTCAAGTACTAATAATAGTATCCAGGTAGTAAATTTTGATCAAAATTTAATATTGCACTTACATGAAACTTTGCTCAGTTTGGCTTTGAATGACAGTAAAAGATTGGAATTTGCAAAAGCTAAATCAATGAAAGAATTATTGAGTTGGTAATATGATAATTAGAAGAATATATAGAGGATATTATCCTTAAAGTGGGGGACCCCAAGCTAACAAGAACTGCACAAAATAGTAGAATATAAAACTAATAATGAAATCCATGAGCCAGCACTTTGCCATGAAAGTGCCCATGAAAGTGCAGTGCTTTTTCAGTGTTACCACATAGACAGAGAGCTTTGATGATTGTTGTCAACGTTACGGTATAAGGCTGAAAATCACTCTTGAAAATCTTTGCAAAAGCAGAGACAGCAAGAGTGATCCAAATCCATTCCGCAGGAACAATTGATTAAGATATTCAAAGTAAATAAGTTGGGAGCGATTACCCTGGATTGCAATTGCTGAAAAAGGGAAATGGCGGTGGAGCAATGGTTGGTCTTGGCAAGAGATCCCAAAATCTTGGGGAATTGAAGGATGGATGGAGGGCGACACATAAAGAGCATGCGAGTGAAGGAATCAACAGCTTCATCAAGCGATTGGGGCTGAGAGTGAGAGTGTAGGGATGAAGTTGAAGGGAAGCAAAGACCGAGAGCGGAATGAGGAACAGAATTTGGGATTTGAAGAAGAGCGTACCTTAACATGATTCGTGAGAATGGGAACAATGACAACATTCTTGCAATCAAGAGAGGTAGGGTAAAAAGGAATGCGATGTGTTGAAGAGTAGTCCACCAGAGAGAGTGAGAAGAGTTTAGCGAAAGGTTAGGGAGGGCAAGGATTAGAGATACAGGGAAGGAGGGGAGGGATGTCTATTTTAGTCATTTTACCTAATATTATAGTCTTGTCCATGTATTTTTATGTGTATCCAAACATGATACTGGGCATTACATTAGTGTCTTGTCCATCATATCCAAACACAATACATGAACAATAATTTTTAATGTCTCCGCCCTATTGTCTCTGTCTCAGTGTCATGTTCTGTTCTGTCTCTGAAAACAAACGCAGCCTAAAGATAATGAAAATTTTATGTTTTGCTGCAAGGAACACATCTAATTGAATATAACAAATATATAGAGAACAATTCACTACTAGAAAACTAGTTATTACAGACGAATATTTCCGACGGATTTTATCCCACGGAATACAAACAGAATTTCAGAGGGATTTTTTGTTGGAAAACCAAAAAAATGAATTAGCATAAATTACAGACAGAAAAGAGAATCCGTCTATAATTCTGTCGAAAAATTTAAATTTTTTTCGTGAGAAATAGTTACAGACGGAAAATCCGTCTGTAATTAAATAGACGAAAATACTGCGCTTTATTAAATTATTACAGACGGAAAATCCGTCTGTAATTTAAATTTTCCGCCGGAAAAAAAAACTAAACCTAATCTACCCGTCTCTTTCTCGAGCTCCAGCTCCATTCACAAATAACTTTTGACTCAATTCACAAAGCACTCCATGAAGATGAACAATTAACCCTAGCTAACCCTAACCCTCCCTGTCTTCATTGTGCCTCACTGTACCCTAACTCTCTCTTCATTGTGCTTCACGAAGAACCCCAAACCGCGACGAAGAGCCCCTAACAGCACTCTGCAAGAACGTCGCCGGTTGCCGGCGCTCGCAATGCCTCCGTCGAAGAACCCCTAACCGCGATGAAGAACCCCTAACCCTCCTTTGAGTTTCTTCGCTCTTCTCTCGCCACTCTCACCCTCAAGCTCACTGAGTCTCACCTCTCTCGCGGCTGGTTTCGCCGTCGACCTCTCTCTATCTCTCCGGTATATCGCTTCTCTCGCGGGCGTTTCAGACTCAAGGTCGTCGCGCTCTGTTTCTGTCGCTGCTCTGTCACCGTCGCTGCTCTATCGCGCTCTGTTGCAAGCGAATCGATGGAATTCGACCCGATCCCAATCAGTTCCTGCTCCAAAGAGAACCAGAGCATCTACCAGCAGTTGTTTAAATTACGCCGATTCAGGTATGCATTGTTTAAATTACGCCGATAAACCTTAGGGTTCAATTTTTCTACGCCAGTTTTAGCTAGGTTTATCATACTTTGCTTTTGTGGCTCAATTGTTTAATGGTTCCAACTATTATATAAAGCAAAACAAAAAGTATACAAAATTAATGGAAGCAGAAAAGCTTGATTGAAGACACTGTGATAGTCAAGTTCAAATAAAGAGAATGTGACTAATAATGAATAAATTAAAGTTGCATGATATTTCGTTAAATGTTAAAACATTTTTTAAATATATATATATATATATATATATATATATATATATTATATATATATATAATATAAGGCAATTTTGAACTATATAGTTTGCACATTTGTTTGAACTTCTGCAGCAAAGCATTGTCGTATGGAGTTACTCATGCAGCAAAGGTTAGTGGCTTGCCCATGGTTTATTTATCTGCAATCATCTTGTTTTCTTTTTTTTTCTGATCTATTTTTCTATTTCAGGCTCTAAAACCTGCTACTCTTGTTCCTCTTCAGCTTTTAAAGTCAAGTGGAACCAAATGCATAATGGTAAGTGTACTTAAAAAGGCTTTTGAACTTCTGCTATAAAGTAAGAGGTTATACTGACATTTGCAAATTATCTAAGGTTGGTGACCCAAAGCAACTTCCTGCAACTGTCCTCTCAAATATTGCGAGTAAATATCTTTACGAGTGCAGCATGTTTGAACGTTTACAAAGGGCAGGGCATCCTGTTATCATGCTTACTGAGCAGGTACATAGTTTGCTACTGGATCTGATCTGAAGTCTTTTTGTTTTTAAGGTTTAGGGTTTATCCGTTTAGTTTGCCTTGTTTGACTAAATAATCAATTCAGCACAATTCTTATTTACTGTTGAGAAGGATTGAGTAAAGATATAAAAAGGATTGAGTAGAATATGTGTGGTGCATTGCTATATTATGAAATTGATGCTGATTATTTCTACACTGACTGTAAAAGTGGAATCCATCCCATATGGAATATGCATTTTGTCTATTTGGTGAATCTTGGAGTGTACTGAATGTGGATTTTCAGCTGTTTCTTTTGATTAGTTGCAAAAGCTTTGAAGAAAGTAAAGGTTGTTTTTCTGAAATAAAATGCTTGAATTTGAAGGAGAAATTTCAATCTTCAAACTTGGTTTTTATCTCTTTATCACTTATTCTTTTTATTAGGGAGTCATGTTGATGGATATGAAGAGGGATTTGAGAACCCTTTAATATTGATGAGTTAGTCTGTATGCATGCGAAGGGATTAGAGAATTCAATTCATGGTATACTTGTCTTTCATGTTTTATGCATCCAACCATTCTTTTTATTAGGGAGTCGTGTTGATGTATATGAAGAGGGATTTGAGAACCCTTTAATATTGATGAGTTAGTCTGTATGCATGCGAAGGGATTAGAGAATTCAATTTGCATGATAACTGCTATTACAATAATACTTCAGGTCATGTTTAATTTGATCTCTCTTTGCTGTCCTAATATTGCTTTTGCAAAGTTATAGTTAATGATAGTATTTTGTTGTTGAGCAACAAACTAGTTCCTTAACATGTTTGCTTTAAGCCACAACGTCCCAAATATTTCTTGATGGATGCCTCATGAGGTCTGAAAATTATAGCTTCTTTGATGAGTATGCAGGGCTAGGGGACAAGGCTGTTTGTGGCAACAAAACTAGGACGAATTCGAGCGGCCGCAAAGCAGGCGCTTTTGGAAGTACTTCAAGCTGCACCAAACAGCATAGGATACTATGCAAGAGGGAAGGTTGATGTTTCTGGAAGGGTAAATGAATCTGCTTATGTTTTGGCTAATTGTTGGAAGAGTTTGAACAGTAGTTCTTGCAAAGTATGTCTTGAGAATTCTGTAAATGCATCTATTCACAACCCTTAACAATATATATAGCATTGAAAAGTTTGAACAAAATCCAAGACCTATTAATATGTGTGGATCATATCTGAAAGGGTAAACTACAGTAAATGCTATAGTTTGGTTTCAGTGAATGTTAAGTGTAATTTAACCTATTGAGAACATTGTGGAATACTCATTTTCTTAAGTGGTGTTGCAGGGGTTACATGGCTCCAAAGTACCTAGCTCATGGTCAGTTAACAGAAAAGGCAGATGTATATAGTTTTGGAGTGTTAGTCTTAGAAATAGTTACTGGGAGACAGAATAACAGAAGCAAATCAACAGAATACTCAGACAACATAGTTATACTCAACCAGGGTTTGGAAAGAATCCAATTTTGACAGAGAACTGCTTTGATTATTGCCCAACTCATCGGTATTCTTTCACTTCAACATCTCTATGTCCATCTTTTCCAAAATTGCTAATCTATGTGTTTCATTGTTCTGTTTCCTTCTTGTTTTGACTGTGAGTTTCCTTTGCAACCGTAACTGTAACAGTAATTTTAACTATGTGATGGTTCTTGTGATCCATAACAATAACATATCATTTTTGTTGTCAAAAGGTTATTTTTTCTATTTCTGGAAGCTCCCCATGTCGCCAAAATCCCGAGGTATGTCTCTCTTGTTAAATTTTGAAACGCCAATCATTAATTTACAAATTTCAGTTTTGAGATCATGAGTTGGCGCTTCTCTCTACTTCCTTAGCTTGCTGAATTTTTAGAAACTTAAGATGGATCCCCCTGAAGGGAAGTATAGTTGATAATCAGTGAATTTAACTCCGCTTTAACTCAGCCTCGGTGCATGTGTGTGTACTTTTTTTGTTACAGATGTTTGTATTGTTGGTGTTGCAAGGACTCCAATGGGGGATCTACTTGGCAACCTATCATCTCTATCAGCAACACAACTAGGCTCAATTGTTATCAACTAGGCTCAATTGTTGCAGCTACCATGCTTGCAGTACATTGTAGAAGCAAGGTTTTCTTTTCATTCATGAATTGCCAAAATTATACACTTCTGCTGTGTTCAAATGATTTTTTGTGGTATTTCAGTAGATACTTAACACTTTGGTCTCTTACAGGTTGAAGTTTCTGGTGGAAGAGGGAAACCCTCTAGAATAGTTGATAAAGATGAAGGATTGGGGAAGGTAAGCAGATCACAGTATGTAATTACATGTGTTAACTTATCTCTATAGGACATAGTGGTAGATATTAGGATTACATTGTAATGCCATGTGTATGCACATCTATAGTATAATGTACTAACCAGAGTTGCTGATAAAGGAGAGTTTATTAGAATTTAGAGTTTCTTTTACTTTACTATTTTTTTCCCCTTTTTTCTTTTGTGGTATCTCCTGCCTCTATTGGTATAACTAGAGAAATTTGTCACCAAATTTATGTCAGTTCGATAATAAAAAAAACTTACATATTTATTGGAATGCTTTTGTGTATTTGTTTTTTATTATTTTGTTATTTTGTACAAAATTGGTAATTGCTGGAACTTTATACAGTTGACATGCTAAATATTCACTGATATAGAGTAATAAACGTAGGTCCCTCTGGTGGGGTTATTTCCCAACTGTCTTATGCAACAAAAAGTTCTTCATCCATTCCGAAAGCATGTGAAGTAACTTTCTTTTCCCTTGTTCATTTTCCTTGTTTTGTCTGTTTAGCTTCTCCAAAATTCAGGTCTTATTCTTATTACTGTAGTAGGTTGGTGGAACTATTTTGTCTGCAAAACTTGCAAAAGAGAGAGGATGGGCCATTAACGTAGGAGGAGGATTTCATCACTGCTCTGCAGAAAAAGGAGGTGGATTTTGTGCTTATGCAGATATTTCTCTTTGCATCCACTTTGCTTTGGTTCGGTTGAATATATCAAGGTAGCATAACTGCGTTTAGGCTTTATCATTGCAAGCTAGGACATGCTCTTAACACGTGCAAATTAGAATTATCTTCTAACTGTCTGCAAAATCTTTAGGGTGATGATCATTGATCTTGATGCACATCAAGGAAATGGCCATGAAACAGACTTTGCCTATGATAGTATGGCCACCAAAATTCTCCTTATGTTGTCTGACTTCTTACCTTTTAGGATTTTCACTGAAAAGACTGTGTAATGGCAGGCCTAACTTTAGAGGGAAGTATCAAGTACCACATCTAGCTAGGACCACTGCAATGGTCTTCTTCACAGCTCATGGACTTTGCTACATTATCTTTTGGGACAACATTAATCAAATCTAAGAGGTAAATTCAATAAGCAACTTGTTCAATGCAAAGTCCTTTTTCAATCATAAACTATATAGGCTAACATTGCAAGAGCTTTCATTGTAGATGCAACATAGTATTTATTTCAATTTCCTTTCATGTTGCTACAATAGGATTCAACTTTTCATATATATTGCTCTCACGGGGACACAGAAATTGTTGAGTTCTGATCAGTGCATATAGGTAGCTAATTTCAAATCTGCACTGTGATGTCATACAAATCATATAAATCATTGAGAAACTGTGTTGATCTTTTTCTCCACATCTGTTGCAGTGCTCAAATATATTCTTGACAGTGCTAAAATAAAAGCTCAATCATTCATTACTTTTTTTCTTTATTATTCTTCTTGTAAACTTTTGCATACTAGCTTTACAGGAGTTTGCTGAGAGGAAGGACAATGGGAAGATGGCTGAAGGATTAAGAGGAGAGGAAAAAGCAGGAAATTAGGACTCATAATGCTCAGTTGCATGCTGCAGTATCCGTGGTAGGCATAGCTGCTGCCGTTGCGGCCATTGCAGCTTCAATAGAGTGTACATTGTAGAATCAATAGAGTGTACATAGCTGCCATAAGAAAGTGTACATAACTGCCATAAAGTTTTACACTTACCATATGAGTGGTCTCTAGCTCAGCTTGCATTGTTCAAGAAATTTTAGAAAATTCTAAGGATACTACTTTACTAATGTTTGTGAGACATGGATGTAATTTTCACTCCATGTGGATGTATAACTGTATATTATTGAATAAGTAGAGTTATATGCAAAGAAATATTATATAGATAATCTATTTTTCATACATCTCAAAGAAGAAAAAAATAATATATAATTTATATGAGTTGAGTTGAGTTTTTTTATATTTATTTTGTATGAAAACAAGTTTATTTTGCAATTAGAAAAATAAAAAAAAATTCTATTTTACCTTACTGACGAATTTACAGACGGATTTTCTGTCTGTAATCAAA
The DNA here is from genome assembly GCA_003063285.2 of Arachis monticola. Taxonomy (NCBI): domain Eukaryota; kingdom Viridiplantae; phylum Streptophyta; class Magnoliopsida; order Fabales; family Fabaceae; genus Arachis; species Arachis monticola. The sequence goes on from QBTX01000148.1 coordinate 210,763, forward strand.
ACGTGGGATGATTTTCCAAAGTTTAAATTACAGACGGAAAATCTGTCGAAAAATCCGTCTGTATTTATAGACGGAAAGTTCGTCGCGTTTGGGAAATGGATAGAAAATTTACAGAGGAAAAATCCGTCGGTAACTGATAAAAATCCGTCAGTAAATAATTTCCGACGGGGCTTTTACAGAGGGACAAAATCCGTCGGTAACCAAAAATCCTTCTGTAATAAAGACCAAATCCATCTGTAAATCTGTCTGTATTAATCTATTTTCTAGTTGTGATTACAGTGCACTACTTTGATTCTAAAATATAAAGGGTATTATTTGCTAATACAGTTTGGGTTAATTGGGTAGATTTTTCTAATAAAAAGTTAGGCAATGTTTGAGTATGTGCTCTGAATAATTGGTAGTATTCACTGAAGTGAAGATTAAATTGAAGTATACAAAAGATATATAAAATTAATCAAATTGAATAAGTCCAAAGCAAGTTCCCTCTTCCAAAACAAGCTCAACCTATAGAGACCCCAAATCACAGAATAAGTTCTAATCTAACATAAACTTAATCAAATTGAAATTACTAACGTAATATTTGATTTCCATCATGAAATACAGGAGGAAGAGACGTTTGAGGACAAAAAAGATAAAAAAAATAATAAATAAATAAATAAAAATTGGACTTTGGAGAAAGACACAAAGGCAATAACTTCAAAATTTTTTGGTTAGTAGAGACAAAATTTAAGATAATTTCTGATTTTGTCCAAAAAATAAAAACAGAATTATAAAACTTTGGCAATTGAAACACATAATTAGAAGGTTGAAATTCAAACCAAATGGTGCGGTGCTGTATTGTTCAAACAGTAGAATACATTTCATGTCAAAATCATAACTAATTAATACATTTAACATTTCCTTATACAAATATTCATTATCAACAGTGCTCTTATAAAATAATTATTCTTTTACACTAACTAATGACTTTTCTTGAGCTCACATATACAACTCCTATAATCAGACAAGAAACCATCTCATTAAAGTATCAGTATAGAGAACCATGACTGAGTTGCAAGTTGTATAATCTATTCATACCTCTAATACACGCAATGCACCAAAAACAGTGTTTGCCTACAATAAATCAAAACAGAAAAAAAATATATATATATATATTAGATTACACAACTAACTCTTCATATCTTTATTTTGCAACAAACTTCTCATTTTCAATACTACCTCTTCTCTTTGCTCTGTACCCTATTTTTCTATTAATTAATATCACTTTATTGTTATTGGACCTCCAATCCTGTGACCCTTTTCGGCATAATATGGACTCAATTTTTAGTTTCCATGTAAATGGCATCAACATCGGTACACAAAGAAATTATGTCAACTTAGTATACATAATTAGAGGGTGTGGTATCAACACAACACCAGAAGAAGAATGAAGGTGAAGAAAAAGCAGTGAGGGAATCTAAGAGAACAAATGATAAAAGTATTCGAGATTAGAGTATAAAAATGAAATGATAGAGGCAGTTCAGATTTCATTCTTTAATATTTTGACATATAGTAATAGTGTTACAGTAACATGGTCATTGAATATCTTTTATCTATCAAGGCATTCACCATTTTTTACATTATAGGATAATACTTTATGAGAATCACTTAACTAAAATAAAATTTTCATGAAATAAGTCACTATAATCAATTCTACAGACAAAAAACCAGAAGAATTTGATTATAATGATCCTTCAAGATGGCAACAACACTCAAACACCACCACAATTACAAAACCTTTGCAATCTAAAGAGAAAAAGAGGCGCTCCCATATATATATTAAAGCAGTGTACAGAGGAAAACATATATAAATATCATATCATATCATATGCTATGTAAGTCAATTGAATCAAGCTTCCCTTTTCTTTCTTTCTTTAATATAAAGGCCAAGTTTATATTAACAAATTTAAAAATAGCGATATAATCCCCTTAATATATAACAGAGTAACAACTCTACTTAAAATAAATATAAACAAGTTTGAATATGCAATTGTATTAGCTTTATAGATTAATTAACACTGCTATATATATGGAGTTTACTTTTATGAACTAATTATGCACAAGTAACTGATAGAGGTCATAGCTATATTTGAATCTTAGAAGAATAGTAAAATAAAAAGATAAATCAATTCGAAAAATGTCAATTTTGTAAAAAAGAAGGATTAAGAAAATGTATTGTTACTTTACTACTTTATGGCACTTGATATAACTAAATGAAGTGGGTTTACAATTAGATCATACTTTGGATTTCTAGATTTAGGGGATGATACTTTACACTCAAACTCAACAACATAACAGTAATGATACTTGAAATAAGGGATTCCCAAATGAAACAGAAATACTAATGATAGTTGAAGTTGGCTTTGAAAAGAGTTCAGTAACAGTAACAGAAAAATATACATGAATTTTGTGAGCTCGATTGAGAGAGAGAAGACGCGTAAGAGGGAGCAGAGAAGGACCAAAGTAGGAGGAGCGACGGCAGCAACGGAGAGAAGGAGCGATGGCAGCACGGCAGCAGCGGAACGACGGCGGGGCGAGCAAGAGGAGCAACAGTGGCACAAACATGAGGAGCGACAGTGGCACAGTAGCAACAGAGCGCGACGACAGCGCGAGCAAGAGGAGCAACGGCGGAGCAACCGTGATGGAGTGACAGATGGCAGCAGAGAATGACGATTGAAAACGGTGTGAATTTCTGAGAATTGTGTTTCTTAACTTTGGAGCGGGAAGTGAACACGGATATATGTTTTTAGTGATAAAAATTGATGTCATATTTGTCAATTTTAATTTATAAAAAGAAACACCTTAAGCGTCTATTTTATACATTAAATCTACATCGTTTATTTGATTTTAGAAAGCGATATAGACCATTCAAATTTATCGACGGTAAATTGTTGTCGATATTTTAAATAATAAAATAGACGCCATATTCGTCGATTTAAAATAAAAGTATTTTTCAATCCTGGTTCATCGACAATGTGACGATAATAGAGAAAGGTTAATGCAACATAAAAAAACCAACGACCTGGCTGTCGATTTTAATATTTTATTTTAATTATCTTTTTTTAACAATATCGACAACAAACTGTCAAAAAATATCGATGACAGAGATAACTGTCAATTTTTAGTGTCGAAAAAATGCTTTTTCTTGTAGTGTTTAGCTCAGTTTGAGTAAACAACTTAATTAAGCTACTTTTGAAAAAATAGCTTAAACAATAAATGATTATATTAAAAATAGCTTATAAATAAGTTATTTTATATTTGAATTTTTAGTTCTAAAAGTACTTATTTTATAGAAATGTGATAAAAAGTAGTAGCATTATGAGAGAAGTCATTTTTTTAACTTCTCTATAAGCTCCTAAATAGCTTCTTAGAAAGCTGCAATTTGGTTTTGAAAATTGCACCAGACATTAATACTACTACTTTTCATAAGTCAAAAACTCATAAAAGTTACTTTTAAAGCTTCCCAAACGGGCCACCGTGGCTCCGAATTGACTTCAAATTTGATGTGCAATGTGGGTACGAATATACAGAATTGATTTTTTTTTTGTTATGCGTTTAATGTGGTTAATTGCTGTTATGAAGTTGTGGAGATTGAACTTAAAGTGGAAAAGCATTAATTTTACAGAAAATTTAGTCCTCATTAGTGAATGTGTTCAACTTTGAAAACTTTATCTAATATGAATGAAGTGATGAAATAAAGGAAGAGTAGATTTTGACCAATTTCTAATCTTGCTCCACACGGTACGATGTGTGTATATTTTCTGCTTCTGTTGACAACAGTTTTAAGCTTTTCATATTGGATGTTTCCGTTTAGAGAGGTACATAGACGAATTGGAATTGGAAGTCATTAAATTTTGCTTTGATATTGGTGTGTGTTATTATTTATGAATTGGAGTTGGATGCGGCATATGTTTGAGATTTTTGTTTTAGCCTTTTTGGTGTGTGATATAGTTGTGTGTTGGTATTTATGATTGATAATGGCAAGTTTTAGTTAGTGTGATATGTGAACTGTGTCAGGCGAATGCGTTTGCAGAATATGTGTACATATGGTTAGGGTGCTGGTATATTTGAACTTGATTATGATCTCCAGAGGTCTCATACTTGATCGATGGACAAAGAGGGCTAAGCAGCTGAGTCATACCAGCGACAGAATATGTGTTGGGGAGATTCCAGACACAGCATACATGAGCATGCATGCGGTAATGTTGGCTGAATGCAAGGAATTGGTGAACTTGTCTTGCCAATTCTTTGAGGACTATTTCGACATGAAAACAAGATTGGCCAAGGAGCGCCAATCCCTGAGAACTTGTCCTACCGATTTTTTGTGACTTCATCAATACTATCTATCTCTTAATGTTCTTTTTCTATGCTACAATCAGCCAAGTGTCCCTCATCTGAGTCATTTCACTGATCAGAGGCATCCACTCTTTCTTGCACACGGCCACATTGAGGTTGAAGCAATCTACACCAGATATAGTGGCAAAAGAATTAGTAGCTTCGGAGTCATTTCTGAAGGGTGGACAAAAATTTCTAGCTTGTGCAACTTCATACTCAGAAGTGTTGGGGTTTTCGAGGTCCTCTCAGTTGAACCGATCACAATCCTTCAGATCTGATGCCACTAGGAAGCTGCAAGCTCACAAACATCTATCCTTTTGTTATTAATCAGATGTGCTTTATGTAGATTATGTTGGTATTTAACTTTATAAGAATTGCAATATGGATGTAGTTTATCCTATTGTTTAACCTACTCATTCTAATATATTTTGTATTTTGGTACAATATTTCTATTATTTCACCTATGCAGGTGCTTTGTTTGCTAATTTTCATGGCTGCTACTAAAAGCTAAAGTACATACAACTTTTCTACTCATACTCGAGTCTATCTTCAACCTTCTTCTTCGATTACACTAATTAATATTTGTTTAGTTGAATAAAATTTTTCATTAATAATATTCTGTAACATGAGACCTTTACTTAAAATATTATTAACTTAGAGGTAAATTCAAATTGAAAATTCAAGTCATTCGGTAACTGCAGTTTTAAAAAATACACTAATATGTACGAAGAACTACTAAACTTATAAAAAATTAACTTTATTATCTTTCACCCAAAAAAAAAGAAAAACTTATTACTTGTCTTTTGTAATTATTTACAATAATTTAACAAAGACCCAGTAATATTTTGCATACAACAAATTCCGAAATAATATCATTCGTGAAATCAATCTCCTTTATTATTAATTTTTTTTATGTCTTTCAAGTTTTCCCAGAATTTATACATATGGAAAGGTAGAAGATGAAATTATAGAGGGTATAGGTAATGTCATTAGATAGTGGGTAATAATTGAGGATGGTCTTTCGGGGGTATGAGTTTGTATCAGAGTTATGTTTGGGTAGGTTGTGGGTAGGCCATGTGGCCAAGTCAAAATCCAAAAAAAAAAAAAAACCGATCATCAAAGAGTTGGTCCAACCAGACCATGTTGTACCGATTTGCAATTAGATTCAATATTAGGTCAAATATAACATTACTAACATATTCAGTACGCCAGTCATCTCCACCATTCATAAGGAATATTTCTACAAAGGACCAGATTATTCTTTTTCCACTAAAGACATACTCGTGGTAAAAACTAGATAAACATATTTTTGTATGCATTGTTTTGAAATAAGCTAAAGATGTTTATGTTTTCTTTGATTGCTCTGTCTTTTTGAGTTTCTTGGTGGACAGTCAAAGGCCACGCACACATATCTATTACCTCCTGAAATTATTAGATACAATATATCTTCGGAGATAGAAACATTTGGGAAAGGATGAAAAGGATAGGGGTAGGGGGAGATTGTAACTGTACAATGCTCTAATAATTAATGGCTTTCTTTTCAATAATGTTAACATATTGTTAGTATGGCATCACATATATCTAGGGCTGGAATTGAGTCAAGCCAGCTCATGAGCCAGCGCGAGCTCGACTCGTTAACAGCTCGATAAGCTAAATTCGTGAGCTGGTGAGCCAAGCTTGAGCCTGAAATTGAGCTCATAAATTAAATGAGTCGAACTTGAGCTTGGATAAGCTCAGTTCATTAGTTCGTGAGCTGGCTCGATTATATATATATATATATATATATATATATAACAATCTTAATTATTTAATATTTATATATTTTTACATATAATTTTAATATAGGACATAAATAAAAATTTATAATTTATTAATAGATAAACAATATATAAAATTGATCTTTTCAAATATTTTTAAAAATATATAAATTATAATTTATTGATATAAAATCATAGATTATGTATCTATGTTTCTCTTATTTGAGCCAGCTCGTGAGCTCGAGCCAGCTCATGAGCTTTTGGTGAGCCGAGCTTGAGCTTAAGAAATAAGCTCGATTGTTAATGAGTCGAGCCGTGAGTCAAGCTCAATTTTCGTGAGCCGAGCTTGAGCTTGGTCTAGCTCAGCTCAGCTCGGCTCACTTCCAGCCCTACATATACCTACATAGTGTATGAGTGTGAATTTGTGAAGTGATGGGGCTTTAATTAATACAATTGTGATTAATGAATGGAAATTATTTTTCTTATGGAAAGGGTAATGGTGTTTTGGTTTAATATTGACAATTGGGGTGTTTTGCTAATTTATGGGTCAGATCAACATGCGGGAGAGGTGTTAGTAGAGCGCCATCAGAGCAAGTTAGACTTCGTCGTCGACATGGAGGCTCTCGGAAAACACGGGGGGCGTGCTGAGCAGAGGTGCCAACCAGCTTTTGCAGACTATGTCGTAGACGTGGAGGCTCCATGTCAACACGGGGTAGGCGTGCTGCTCAGAAATTTTATGCAGCTTTCGCAGAGATTTTCGCACGTTTCTGAGGAGTTGCAAAGCCCTATTCAATACGGGAAGGGTGTGTTGCAGTGTCTGCATGTAGGGGACACCTCCTTCCTCCGAGAACAAGCAACACAGGGTTGAAATTCTTTAAATTGAGATCAACCCTCCCTCAGCATTCATTCAGCGAAGGCAACTTAGAAGAAGAGAGTGATTTTAGGGAGGAAGTCTCTCAAGAAGAAGAAGAAGAGAGTTAGTGTTAAAAAAAGAGTAATTTCGTACATAAAAAAATATTGTAAGTTTGTACCAATTAAAAATGGTTCGTAATTATACGGTACCTGAAGAACATATTAGTAATTATTTGGATCATCCAGTTTATATAAGTTGATAAATTTTATTTTTTTATGTATTTAAATTTTTTAATTTAATTAATATTATTTTTGTTATTGTTAATATCATATAAGGGTTAAGTACTGTTTTCGTCCCTAAGGTCCGGGGTGAAAATCAAATTCGTCCCCGACCTTTTTTTGTTATTAAAATTATCCTCAACGTTACAAAACGTTATAAAATCATTCTTTTGTCCATAAATAATATTTTTTGGACAATTTTGTCCTTAAACAAAAAAAAATTCTCCCTATCCTCACCACTAATCCCCAGCATCATTAGTCATCACCACTACCACACTACTCTTTAATCTGAACCCATTACAACACCACCCCTTCATCCAAACAACACCAACAATGGCAACAGCAACTCAAATACCCTTCATCATCATCTTTCTCCCTTAACCTCCTCACTCTACTGTTTAACATTCTTTTGTCACATGGAATTAGACCATCAATAGCGGCACCAGCAGCAGGCAGCGCCCACAGGTGTGGAGAATATTCCGACGACGTTGAGCCACGGCGGTAGGTTCATCCAATACAACATATTTGGGAACATATTCAAAGTCACCGCCAAATACATACCCATTGAGCATTGAGTTCCAAAGTACCAAATCTCTAACAGGCAATTCCTCAAACACCTCATGTGCATCCATCACCAACCCAAATTTCATATAAGTATTAACCAGAGCACTCCCCACAAGCACATCCAACTCGAATCTAAACTTAAACAAAAATCCATGAATCTTCTTAACCTCCAAATCCTCCACACAGGCTCTGATCACACACGGGAATGTGTACTTATCCGGAGTGACACCCAGATGACGCATTCGCTTGTAAACCAAGAAGCCATCAAGGGAAAGCCCATTCCCAACAAATCCAGCAATGACAGCATTGTAGGCGAAGACATTCTTATCAAGATCGGTAGAGTAGTTGAAGACCTTGGCATTGCTCATGAGGATGCACTTCGAGTACTTTTTTTTGTTGTTTTTCTGTTCGTTTTAGGTGAGAGGGGTGGAGGTAAGGGAAGGGGTGGGGTGGGGTGGTTTATTTTATTTTTAATATTTTTTATTTTTGTTAAGGGTAAAATTGTCCAAAAAATATTATTTATGAACAAAAGGATGATTTTCTAACGTTTTGTAATGTTGAGAATGATTTTAATAATAAAAAAAGGTCGGAGACGAATTTGATTTTCACCCCAGACCTTAGGGACGAAAACAGTACTTAATCCTATCATATAATGATATAGCATTGTTATTTTAGTATTATTATTTTTACTTGTATTTAGTTTTATTCATTAAGGTTAATAAATAATATAAATATTAAACTATTTTGGGATAATACTTTTATTTGTCTAGTATAATATTATTTTATTTTATACAAATGTGAATATATAATTTTTTGAATTTTTTTGTTATAATATGATTATTTTTTTACATTAATAAATAATTTAAATATTAATAAATAAATTAATAAATATTATTATTTCAAAAATTTTTTTTTTTTTTTTTTTAATATTTTTTGTTGTAATTTAATAAATATTTATATTTATTTATTTTTAATATTTAAATAAATAAATGCTTTTTTATTTATGATTAGTATAAAATATTTATATTGATGTAAATTACTATAATAAATAATATTTGTTATAATCTTCATTCATTTAAACTAATAAATATATTTTTGTTGTACCAGTCTAACAGGAATTTTATAGTTTGTAAACTGGATCTGCCGGAAACGTGGAATTCGATGGTAAAAGACGTCTTACGCGCAACGGAATTCTACTACGTTTCTAGAATTGGGATAATCAAAGGATTTTACCCCTTATTATTTGCTCTAGTGGAAAGGTAGAGGTCAAAGACTCACATCTTTGTATCGCCGGTAGGTGAGGTTATGGTAACACTGGAAGATGTCGCTTATATATTTGGCCTACCCATTAATAGAGAGGTTGTGAGCGGCTAGACAGATAGTAGTGGCGAATTCTTACAGAGCCAAAGCATCGTGATTTTCGGCCGCGAACCCATTGTGAGTAGTTCCTCCAAATCTTATATAAAGTTAGCATGGGTTCGCGGTATCAGAGATGCAGAGCCATTGGACACTTTGGAGTTTATTCAGAGATACGTCAGATACTAGATTTTTCTGTTTGCTAGATTCAACTCTATTCGCGGATAAGTCGACAACATATGCCCACGCGAAGTATCTACCGTTGCTCCCCGATTTTGAGCGGATCCACACTTACAGTTGAGAGTCAGCATGTCTCACGCATCTTTACAGGGTACTGTGTCATGCATCACGGTATGATACTAAGAAGATGGATGACCCTCTTAATCTTTTGTTTGTTTGGACATGGGAGCGAATGCTGTGTATTGTGCCCGTACCGAGACAGTACCTTCTAGCGGCTGACGTACCAGTTGCTCTGAGGTAATTTCTATTTTAGTTATGTATTCTATTAATGATGCATATTTGATTGACAGCACATTTTTTAATTTTTTCAATATTACGTCTTTCAGGTGGAGTCATTCCGCACAATCCATAGTGTGGTTATCGAAGACCACATCGACATTTAGGCAAGAAATAGACTACATGGACGAGGTAAATATTTTTGCTTTGTGTGTGTTAATATCCAACACTAATATTAGGGTTCTAATTTTTTAATAATATGTTGTAGTTTGTCTGGCGGCCGTACAAAGGATTGATCATACCCAACGAGCTACATGGACACCTTGAGGTGTGTGACACTGTTGCTCCGTTATTGTCATTCGAGTGTGCCAAATGACACTCTGCGAATCGAGTGATGCATCAGTTTGGGTATGCACAACCCGCACCGGAGCTAGCAAGAGTCATTCTACCAGAAGAGCATTGCATCACTCTTTGCGGAGTGCAATTTCATTACTGGAGAGTTCTACATGCAGGATGGATAGAGGAATGGCACAACCGATAATATGTTGCTCGAACAAGCACCAACACACGGAGGTTTCGAGCACCCTTCAACACTGAATTAATGCACTCAATCGTCATGTGGCCCATCGATGTCCATCGTCAAATGCCAATACCCAGTTTCTAAGTCCAATGGCATCGCACTACCGGGCATATGCCTTGCCTAGCTCTTGCAACCTCTTATAGTTGATGTTGTACTCCTCTACCGTCCTTGAATACCTATGTTGACAATAAATTTTTTCAAGTGCGGGACTTTGAATACGCTTAAGAAATTTCTACCGATGTGCCTAATACAAAACATCCACCATGTTCTTGGAGGTTGCCAATCACCTCCAGAATGATTTATTGCTGCCCGAATCAACTCATGTCGGTCTGATATTATATCCACACTGTCTTTTTTAACAAGATGCCTTCGTAAATTACTGAGAAAAAAGTGCCACGCATCAGCGGTCTCTCCCTCCACGAGGACAAAAGCGATAGGCATAATGTTCTGGTTCTCATCTTGTGCAACAGCAACCAAAAGTGTACCTTTATATATTTCGTAAAGGTGTGTGCCGTCAACTTGAACTAGAGGCTTGCAATGCTTGAACGCCCTAATGCATGGATTGAAACTCCAAAATACGCAGTGAAGTATCTTGATACTGTCCACCTCCTCAATCCCATTGTACAGGGGTTGTGTTTCTATTTAGACAATTGAGTCATGCAGATTCTGAACCATGACCGAGAACCACCATAGTAAAGCTTGGTAAGAATTTTTCCAACCACAAAAAATTTTGGCTATGGACTTCTGTTTTGCCAACCAAGCCTTTCGGTAATTGATTGAACTTCCATAATTATAGATTTCACATTGATGGATGGGTCAGTCTCAACCAATGGCCTTATAGTAGGGGTGAAAATAGGTAGGGTAGGGTAGGATATGAACCCAAACATAACCCTACCTTATCCGCGGGTTGAGAAATACCCAACTCTAACCCTACCCGCACTCAACCCCTGGATATCTGATCCTACCCGCGAGTTGATAAAAAGAAACATCATTATTATAAAATCTAAAAAGCATACAAATTAAAAATTCAATTCAAAAATTCAAACAACACAAATTATCCCACAAATAACACAATTATCTCATACATAACATAACCATCAAATATTTAAGTACACATAAAAGTCTTTGCTTAAGTAAATAACACAAACATAAATAAAATTATTTAATTCCATGTCTCCATGAGAATTTCATTTATTGCAACAATACCATCACTAGTCTATGACTTCAGATACAACATCATCATCATCATCAACATTTACAGTTTGATAATAAGGTTTGTTACCTAAAAATCAAAGATAATAAATTTATTTATTAATCAATCTATATATAAATTTAACTTTACCATAAACAAATAAAAAAGTTAAATCATAAATAACCTCTTTGACGATATGCTACCCACAACCAGTTTTGGTTAAACATTCTTCCACAGTATTTTCATGAAGACTACCACTATAAGGAGCAATTACTCGTCCACTTGTGTTAAAAAAAGACTCAGAAGCAACAGTAGACACAGGGATAGCAAATATCTCTCTTGCAATCATGTATCCTTTTTCTTGGTTGGAAGCCCACATGTCGGTTGTAACTGCTACTTGACTATCATTTCCATCCATTAGCTTAGTCATGTTAAGCTTCTCCAACTCATACATTTCAAAAATGTCCTTTCTAATTGTATTTCGCCTAGGCACCTTAAAGGTTGGTGGCATTGATGCATATATTTCCTTCATTCCAACATGTTCTACAAAAGATAAAGGGTACTCATGCATAAAAATGGCCTTGGCAATATACCTTCTTGTATAAGATGGATCAAATACAAAAGTATCCGCACCACTCCTTGTATGTTTAGACAATGAATCAACAATTGCTGATTGCCTAGAGTTTGCTAATTTTATCCTTTTACAATAGTGGAGCACATGATTTTTCAAATTTGTAGTCCCATTTCTTGGATTGGCTCCAAGAACAGATTTGCAATGGTTGCATATTTCCTTCCACTCTTTTTTCTCTTGAAATCGACTAAAGCATTGTCAATAAACACTCTTTAAGCTCGATTTGTTGCTATTTTCAATCGAAGCGGATTCATCTGAAACAAAATTAGCGATTGCTTCCAGCAGGAGTTCTTGTTGTGTTCTTCTGCAACCACATCTTGTGCCACTACATCCATGTTGGTACTTGACATTTCGAAGTGAATTTCTTACAAATATATACAAACGTAACATGTTCAAATACACTTTGTACAAATATACAAATATATTAATGTAACAGAAACAGAAACAACACTTACCAATAAACTCCTCTCTCTAATTTCTTAATGTTTAAATAATTTTTTTTAGAGAAATCAAAATTTATGACAAATAATTTATATGATAATTTATCTCCGTTTATTGAGCATTTTCATGCACCATTCATTCATTCACTTTATTCATCTTCAAATAAATTTAAAAAAAATTCTCAGCATCTGTTCTAACCCGTCCAAATAAAAATTTCCAATCACAAGATCATTTAAAATCATGCCGCCATGAACACAAATAAAAATCAAATTACATAATCAAATATCTAATTAAAATCAAATTAAATAATAATCAAGTTTTAGTTTTGAAGGCAGATAAACATACTTTCATAGTTTCAACACGAGGAGCAGGCGCTGAATGGAGGAACGAAGCACATGGTAGGGTGTAGTAGAGTCGGCGACGCGACAGGGGCAAGTTGATTGGAGAAACAAAAGACACGAACAAGCTGGCAACGCGGGTCACCAGAGCTGGCGAGGAGAGTGAGGGGAGACTGCAACGCTGCCGGTGACGCGAGTTGAGGCAAACGCGGGTAAGGTGAGTAGCGTCAGCGATGGGAATGGGGGTAGACGCTGTCAAAGTGCAGAGAGATTTAGACTTGAGAAAAGATGATTAGGGTTCTTGAGGGGGTGAAATAGGGTTTGCAATATGAATGGATTGAGTTCAAGTAGAGTTGTTAAAGTTGTATTTATATCTCATTAAATAAGAAATGAGTTTTATAGAAATAAAAGTGTTAATATTACAAATTAGTAAACTTGGTTCAGTTGCTAAGAACTTTTTGCACATGTCAAAGGTCCTTGGTTCAACTCTCGTACGTAACATTTTTAAACATGCACATAACACATATATATGGGAAGTGCGGGTAGGGTTGGGTACCCGCAGGTAGGGTCCATGCTGCCAGGCCTACCTTATAGCCTCAGCAACTGTGTCTGAGTCCAACTTGGAATGATCTTGTGAAATCGTTCCCATGGTGCACGTGTGCTTACCGTTGTATCTCTATATCTCCCAACAACCTTTTTCCGTATCAAGCTGGCTCGGCTAAACCAGTCGTACCCACTTTCATACATCTTGCCTTTTGCATAGAACGTCTGTGGCTCGGACTCATAAACATTGTAGTCGACTCCTCTAGAGATAGTGTAACTTCTAATTGCTGCGATAACAAACTTTCTAGAACTATATTCCGGGATCAGCAACACCTACACAAAACAAAAATTGTACTCATTGATCTATCTAAAATATAAATTAAGAAAAGCGTACTCATCACATACCTATGTTTGCATATTCGGATAATTTCGGTACATGCATGACATCAAGATTCAAGTTACGCATAAAAAGTGGAACGTTCATCGATTGACTAACTGCGGGAGAAACCACTATATTCTCCACTGCTGCCTCACCTCGCACACCACTATCCTCGTCTTCATTGTCAGCTTCAAAAGTAGTTTCGAAGTCCTCTTCGCTATCACTGTTCATTCCTTCGTACACTTCAACTCTATTATCCTCTATATCTGAATCATGTTGAATCCCATATTCTTTTACATTTTTAAACTCAACATACAGCTCAATTTTTGGCTGTCAAACTTGAGTCTGTCGATGAATATGGAACATATTCTGTTTACTTGCTTCGTCAATGACTGGCATAATATCAAACTATATTAGACTACCAAAAACTATAACGAAATTTCGGTACAAAATATTGCTCACTCTCTTGAACATATCATTCTCCATGCTTTGACAGAGACCGAGCTCTATGAATGTCATGGTGCATGGAGCCACAAACAAAACCAGATTCTCACACACAAATTAAAGCTCACTCTCTCATGAATATTCCGTATAATTTCACAGTTGTTATACACCACCAAATTTGCGGTACCCTCAGTCACACCAAAAACACACTAAAAATAACTCTCCTCTTCGCAATAAAATGACACTGAATTTTGCCTTATATAAAGAAAGCACTCGACACACAGACCACGTGTTACATCACTAACGAATCAGAGTATGACACGTGTCATAATGCCCCCCACGTGCTGACTCAGCATGCCTCCCGTGTTGGCAGCACGCCCTACACATGTTGAAGTTGTCCTACTGACACGTCCATCAATTTACAAATACACCAAATGCACCAATTTCCATTAAAAACACCAATAATGTTTTCATATTACAAAAAATGACCCATCCGTGAATAATGTAATAATAATCCATCTTCTTTGTGATTCTTGCATTGCAAACTTGATTGGCATATGTAATACTAAGATCAGTGTAGTAAAATTGAGATAATAAAGAGCACACATTCGTACATACATATATAAATTAATGTCACTGAAACATTTACATTCGCATATATAGTCATGATTAATGTCTTACATGGCTAATTATATGCTCGTGAACCATGCATCATGTGGCCATTACATTTATAGCAGATAGATAGCAGGCAAAATCATATGTCAAACCTCTTCTATGAACCATCATCAAACCCAAAAAAAAAAAAAAGCCTTACACTCTCTCTCAGTCCTGTTACCTCAAAGTTTTGCATTCTCATCCTTATAACACTTCTTTCCGGGGAAGCTACAAAAGATATGGAGATTGAATCAGTCAAGTGCGAGTGCTGTGGCCTGAAAGAGGATTGCACCCAGTATTATATCAACCAAGTTAAAGCCAAATTTGATGGGAAATGGCTGTGTGGATTGTGCTCAGAAGCAGTAAGAGATGAAGTGAGCAGAGGGAAAAAGCCCTCCCCGTCAGCCATGGAAGAAGCTGTGAAAGCTCACATGTCATTCTGTGGTAAGATCAAAGCCAATCCGGCAGTTTGCGTTGCCGATGGCATGAGGCAGATGCTGAGAAGAAGGTCAACTACTTCATTGCCGGTGGTAAGGTCAAGCAGCACATCTCAAGTGGATGGTTCATGACAACAGAGGAAACAGGGCTCATAGCACACTCACTCTCTCTGCTTTGCTTGTAATAAAATTTTATAGATAGCTTCTTTTGTGTCACATTTTATCTTTGTCTTAGATGAACAAGTGTCTTGTCTATGTCGTCTTATTCTTTTGGTATCCATATTTTTCTCCACTCTCTTCGTTTTCCTTCCTTGGCAGTTGGCAGCATAGAATTAGCCATTATCTTCCAAAGGGACTAAAACCTGTTTTGCATAATGATAGAAGAGTGAGTTTTAATGCTCTAGATTCAGTAGGCATAACTACACCAACAAGCATTATAGAAACCATATCTTTGAAACCCTTCAAAGAAACGGAATCTTCTTTGAAATGGATCACATGCAAACAGGAAATTATGCATCCCTTGTTCTACTCGTGATTAAGATCTAAATGAAGATGACATTTTTGCATTAGAAGAAAGTTAACTATTCGATTTATGGTGCGGTTTTAGAGCTATTCTCAACTAAGTTGTAATACTGAATACATTTGGTCAACTTCTGACATCATCATAACTAGTCAGGCTTATGCCTTAACTCCCAATCTTCAAGCACAACTTGCCTATGGGGTAATGATGATGATTCCAATTTCTCTTCCTTTCGATCCTAAAACAATGTGGCTAATGATCGTTTCCTTGAAGGTGGGGAATGATTAAAATTGAGATTTGTTTGACTTTGGTTTGCCTCTGCTAATACTTTTTAGGTGTCATGCTGAATTATATCCTCCGCTTCCATCAAATACTCCCATCTAAAAATTTTGGCATGATCAAAATATAATTTTATGCATAATCCAAGTTAGCACATGTTAATAAAGCATTTAATTTGTTCTCTTTAAAATGCCCTTTAGGAATTAGGAATGAGCAATGCTAGGGGCAGCAATTTTTGTGATTGTTAGCCATCAATGATGATTTGATGGTGTGAGATTGGTATGAGATTTTATCCAATGGCTCACCTTCCCTGCTGGTTACATGCTGGCCAAAATTCAATAAAACTGCTGGCCCTAAACTTTTCCGTTAGGAATACTACTATTGTTGAAAATTTTTAAAACTTAATATTTTACAAAGACATTCTCTTCACCAAAATAGAGCGGAAGTATATCGCTGGAGGCACAATGATTACATTAAAAGTTTTAAAAATATCAGTTTCTTAATTTAGCAAAATTTAGAGGGAAAAAAACAGGGGCAGCAATTAAGATAAATAATTCAAAATGACCAATATTTAAAGCATCATATTTATAAAGAATAAAAAATATTTTAACAATATTTTCTTATAAAAAATAAGATAACGCATTAGTGGCATTTTAAAATAATTTTGGTCACGCTTTACGTGTTATAAGCTCATAAAAACTAGTTATGAAATTCAAAATTTGTTTGGATATTATTAAGTTGTTAGAAAAATATTTTTTTTCATTAACTCAAATATATGTTATTTGATTTAATTTATTGTCACGTTAATGTTTGAGTCATTGTTTATCAAAAGTTTTTCCTTATTTTCTTTTTTAATCTTAAATATTTTGATTTTAAATTTTAAATTTTTATTCATTATTTATATTTTATTTTAATATTAAATCTAATATTTTTATTAATATTTTCTTGTAATTTTTTGTCTAATAATTATATGTCCACCATTAATTATATAGTCGTTAATACTTTTTCAATTTATTAAAAAAATACTATTTTATTCATTCATTTTCTATTTTACTTGTTTATGTATTTCATAATTTATTCATGGTAAAAAAATTATACATGTTAAAAGAAAATCTCATTTTTTTTACTAATTATTCTTTCATTCGGTAATACTTTTTTTTTTCTCATATGATGCATTATTTTTACACTTTATTTTTATAAAAATTATAAAATATTATTATTGTCACATAACGAAGATTTGTTTTTTGGAAAAAGAAATAGTTGTATTAGATGAGCAAATCGACTTTAATTATTGAATAATCAATATCACTTTTGTCTCTATTGTAATAAAACGATTTTCTTTTTGTGGAAAGGAATTATATCAATAATTATTATTTTGCTTATGGATAATTCAAGTCTTTAAACAAATTCTTTTTATCATTCTACAAGTGTTAAGATTATATATTGTGTATTTAATTATGTATTTATTTTATCTTTAACAGTTTTGGTAGGTGTTGAAACTAAAAAAAAAAAAAATTATTTTTAGGTATAAATACAGTTACTTAAAATTAAAAATGGACAAAATATATTGATAAATTTTAACATGTTACAGTAGTCATATTACTTTAATTCCAAGAAAAAATATGACACTAAAATATGAAATAATTTAGATAGATTTTAATAAAAGCAAATCTCTATAATAGTTTCTTTTTCTATGATAATAAAAAAAGTAATTTAAGAATAAAATTTATCTCCTATTAAATTATACTTGTACAAATCAGTTTTAACATAAGAGTAAAAGTGTTTGAAAATTTTACTCGTAAATCACCAGAAAATATCTATAAATTTAACTACTAATATTATTTAAAGAAAAACTTTTGAAAATAAAAGATTCTAATGTATTATTACAATTTAATCACAAACTATATATTACTATTAATGAGTAATTGTTATATTTTGAAAACAAGTAAAATTATTAATCATTGATTTTATTATTTTTAATATTGAAATAGTTAAAATTTAAATTTAATTAATTTATAAAATTTTTATAACAAAAATTATTACAATATTTTCATTTAAAAATTTAAAATTTTTTTATATATTTTTATATATTATCCTATACAAAATATGAATATATATATTAATACGTTTTAAAAATAGACTAATCAAACATATTTTTATTATTTTCAATGTTTGAAAATGAATTTTATTTCACAAATTAATTGCATTTTTTAAGATGTAAAACGTTAAAAAAATTACTCTTAAAAATAAAAAAAATAAAAATATTTTTACAAATTAATCAGCCCTTTTGAATTTGGTTTGTATTTTTATTTTTTATTTTTATTTTAAGTATTTTTATTATTAGACTTTTATTGTTTCTATATTTTTTTCATAAAAATAAAATCATATGTAGTTTGTCTTCATATAAAGTTAAGAGTTGAGATCCATTTTAAATAATAATTTAATTAAAAATATCAAATTATTTAATAATTTTCAACAAGTAACTTTATATAAAAATAACTATATAAAGTTGTATTAATTTAAAAATAAAAAATACTAAAAATAAAAACAAATATAAACACAAACCAAAGCTAGGCAGTGTTTCTCACTATTTTTTTATTAACACACTCAAAACTTAAAA
>QBTX01001981.1:0-27910 GCA_003063285.2 Arachis monticola
GTAGAATATAAGAACATAAAATATTTTTTTTTTGATAAAATTAAAAGAAGGTTCCAAATGTGTCCGAATAAGAACATCCATGCCCAGGCGGATAAACTATTCATACAAAAGGGGTTATATCTATTGATAATGTTACGAGTTGTTGTGAAGAGTTTAACCATAGATAATCTCTTTTTTTTTTTTTCTTGTAAATTTTTGCATGGCATAACTGTGAGATAGATTACCTTGCCTCCTTCCTGCCATAGTGTAATGTGTTTCCAATGCCAGTAAAAAGTCACCCAGCCAATCGTATTTAACATCCAGAAACTGCCAAATAAAAATGCGTCCCAAAGCCGAAATATCACAAAGTACGCTGGAGAGGACCACCTCCGTCCAGGAACATAGTGCAAAGGAAAACTATAAACCAAAAATCTTTTTTATCTGGCATTAACATTGGAACCACGTGCATCCAAAGCATCTTTTACTAAGATCAATGTAGTTGTATGCTAATAGAGAAGTAGCATGAATAGAACTCAAGAAATTCTTTGCGAGGTCCTATTGCTTACATGCGAAATAGAGAATTTACTGGACTACTCATTATAGTATTTAATCGAGAGCCGGACAACATAATTGCTTTCGCCCCCTGTTCATATATGATACGACCGGACTATTCGTTGAGATAACGTACAAGATCGAAGAGTGCCTGTATGATAAATTTTTACGCATGGGCGCAGATAGGTAATCCATTGGGCAAATAATGGGTTCGAAATCAAGAATTTGTTGTTTTTCGGAGTGGCAAATATAGAGGCAAAGGCACTGACATCAGTTTGCGACGTAAAAGTCCAAAGTATGCGAACCCAACGGCTGGCCCAACTTAAAATGCGATATTATAGCTACTCTTCTTGGTTGTTTTGTATAACATTACTCTTGGCCAATGACATTAATCCTGGTTTTGTTTGCTGGAATTGTAATTTAATGAAAAAATATTAGGCTCTTGACGCAAAAAGCTCCTGTCATAAGTGAATCCTGCGATGAATCATTGAATGATGCTGAAAGTTAATATAACGCCGCTTGAGTAGTAAAATCTTGCGCTATAAATAACACTCGCTCATTAGTAGCACATATAAATGAGTACATGCTAGTTGAGCTACTAGGAAGCTAAACGTCCTAAAAGAGGCTATGGAGGCAAGTTAACTAATTAGAAAATGAAAGTGAATATATAGTGGAGTTCGTGTCATAAAAGGACGCCTACTTATGTCCACGCCCATCTACCCTGGGAGGAAATAGTTTGTGCTTTCTAAAATTCTCTCTTTTATTATAAACTGGCTGTGCCAATCCCGAAGTTGGTTCTATACATGTGACCAGCTATCAGGAAAATAATCGCAATAGCTAAATGATGGTGCGCAATATCGGTCAGCCATAAGCTTTGCGTTTGTGGATGGAATCCCCCAAGAAGTGTTAGAATGGAAGTTCCTGCTCCCTGAGGGGTACCAAATAAATGACTACTGAAATCTGGGTTTTGAGCATAAAGATTCCACTGGCCTGTAAAAAGTGACCCTAAATCCTTGAAGGATCGTGGCAATCGAACCTAAAAAATTATTCCATCGAACGTATTCCCCTCTAGCTCCTGGAATAGCGACATGAACTAAATGTACTGTCCAAGCCAAGGAACTAACTCCGAATAGTCCTGACAAATGATGATTAAGACGGGATTCGGCATTTTTAAACCAAGAAACGCGCGGTTTCCATTTCGGTGTGTAGTGATAAACCACCCACCTGCTTATTAAGGATGAGTCGCTCTGGACAAGAAATAATAGAAAAAGAGCTCCAGTATAAAGATCCCCATTAGTACGTAAACCGATTGTATACCACAACTGATAAACACCGGAAATAGGCAATATTCACTGGACCAAGAGCACCCCACGAGTAAAAGCTTCTACAGCCGATATTGACCCAAAAATGAAGTGATGGCCGACCAAATTGCATGAGCAATAGGTCTTACATGTAAAGGATCCTGTACCCATGTCTCAAAATTTTCCTGCCAAGCTACATGAAACAGATTCCCGGAAGTCCACAGAAAATTATTGCTAATTGTCCGAAATGCGAAGCAAAAAATATTTTGATAAAGACGTTCCTCAGTAATATCATCATGACTCTCGAAGTCAATGTGCGTGGTAGCAATACCACCAATACGACGAGTAGTGGGGTCCTGAGCTAAAACTTGGCTAAACCTTGGAAATCTCAATGCCATATGCTTTTCAATCCTCCCTAGCATCATCTATCCATGCTGAAAAATTCCTTGCTAAGAATGAAATGCCCATGTGTGGGCACTTCCACCCAGGAGGTAATGGGTTACTCCTACAGCACGTCCCTGTACAATACTCAAAGCTTTAGGCTGAGTAGCAGGAGCAACTTTTAATTTATTATGAGCCCAAAACGATCGGATTCAATAAAGTTCTTGCCAGATACACCCCCACAAGCCGCTGAATTAGAAACATTAACACTAAAAGCCATACAAAATGGGCACGCAAGAAAAAGAGACAATATGCAGATAATGAAGAACCATAAGACTGAATTACCTGGGAGGCTTGCGCCCATAAAAAATCGTAGAGCCACCCATTAATGGCAATGGAACTCTGCGCAAATTTTCCTCCTGTGATATGAATAACTACGCTCCAGGGGTGCTTTAGATACGCGTATAGCTACCCCAAAACATTGATTGCCATTTTGCACTGAAATGGAATATGACTATTGAAGATTGCATTGTACATCCAGAATAGCCCCAAGAAGACATGATCCCAAGCAGATACTTGGCATGTCCCTCCTCTTCCGGGTCCATCACACGGGAAACGAAAACCGAGATTTGCTTTATCAGGTATTAATCGCAAGCTAGGAGCAAATAGAACACCCTTTAGGAGTATCAATACCGTTACATGAATTGTAAATGCATGAATGTGATGGACCAAAAAATCTGCAGTCCCTAATGGAATAGGTAACAAAGCAACCTTGCCCCCCATGCCACTAAATCACCACCGCCCCAAGTCAAACTGGTGCTTGTTGTTGCACCAGGAGCCGTTGTGTTCGGTGCTACAGCGTGGGTATTTTGTATCCATTGAGCAAAGAACCAGGGAGTTGTAAGTGTGATATAGGCGGTAATGCGTGAAAGACAATATTTATGAGGCGTGCGTCCCATAGAAGGCGCTCATGGTATCCATTATGAATATCAAGCACAACTCAAAGAGCACTGTAAAGCGCTATAAAAATATGCATAAGCCCAGTTTAGAATTGTGAATGAATTGCATCGCGATGCATAAGGACACGATCTAATAGATCGTTGTATCGAGTAGTTGGATCATAGTCTCTTACCATAAAAATGGCTGCGTGCGCAGCAGCACCAACTATGAGAAATCCACCAATACACATGTGATGTGGGGCTGTGAAAAATGATAGTTGGGTCCCATAGCCGGTAGCTAGGTATGGATAAGGAGTCATAGAATACATATGGGTGAGCACAACAAATAGTCAAGAGCCTACATAGGCTAAAGTTAATAGATAATTGAGCATGCCATGAAGTTTTGTTAAGAGATTCATTAGACCTTTCATGACCTGGCCTGTAAACTCGTACTCCCTTTATGGGGCGTCGTAAGATTCTTTGTATATCCAAATGACCATATCCCCACATTTGGTTTTTTCTATCTAATCACTGATGACCAGCGTGATCACAGGACAAAGAATCCAGCCAATAGCTAAATGATGGTGCGCAATATCAGTCAGCCATAAACCGCCAGTTACTGGATCTAATCCTCCACGAAAATTAAGAAAAATAGCGCGTATTTTTTGACCAAACTTCTCAGGTGAAAAATGGAGTTGCTCCCTCGGCAAAACTTGGATAAAGTTGAGCCAAAGATCCCGATTCAGAGAAATTCATCGAGGAATGTGGAATCTCCACTTTGGTATCTACTCGCAGCATTTAAAAAATTTTTGGTTAATTGGTAAAGAGATACATAGTACTTGATCGCCACGGACCAAGAGGAAGTAGATTCACAAGTCCTAGGTAAATCTGGCCAAATGGGATTCAACATAGAGTTCTACATCTTGGAACAAGCGCAAAAGGTGTGTGTGTGGACGAGCCTTTGTGATATAATGAAACCAACCAGACACAAAAGCATTAAGGGCTGCAGAGATACTATATTGGCAGCCAATTGCGGTGCAATAAAGTTGTAATTCACTAGTTATTCCAGATGCTCGCCAAATCTGGAAAAAACCGGAGGTTATTTGTATTCCTCGAAACCCCCCGCAACATCACCATTTAATATTTCTTGGCCCACTATTGGCCAAACCACTTGGGCACTAGTTCCAATGTGAGTTGGATCACTTACCCATACTTCATAATTGAAAAAACGAGCACCATGGAAATACGATGCCACTAGCAAGAGAAAGATGATGGAAGAGTGTGGCCGATAATGGGAACTAAATACTTTTTCGGGAAATCTCCTCTAAATCACTAGTATGGCTATCGAAATCATGAGCATCAGCATGTAGGTTCCAAATCCAAGTAGTAGCATCGGGTCCCTTAGCTATTGTTCTCTCGAGAAACGGTACCTGGGTGTTTTTCGCCCATTCCTCCGATAGAAAGTTTTTATGGGATCCTCGTAATCTACTCAAAATCATTCTAACTTTCTGGTTTGCGGCGAACGAATAATCATTGAGTCCTCCTCCTTTCGGACAACACATATAAAGAGACCTGCCAATATATATAAAAAAAATGATTATTTTTTTTTTTTTTTTGTTGTTTTTCCTTTATTTCAATTTCTCTTCTTCTAACTATCTTCTCATCTATTTCTATCCAAATGTTTTTTTCTTTAAGTTATTTCACTAGAACAATTATGATCCGGAAGTTAATCCCGGGCAAGTGTTCGAATCTATTATGACATAAGATAAGGCGCTCAACGGACTTTTGAATCCCTAAAAACTCCTTCTGGACTTTGAATTTCAAATTCAATTAATTTATTGTTGGTGCGAACCTAGCTAAGGGGGACTCTTCAGATTTGAATTTGAAATTAAAAGATGGAATTATTTTATTTGTTCTGTCTTTACTTAAATACATTTTAATGAGGAAGGAAGATTATTATTCACTCTATTGTCCAATTAACGTAAGCAGTCATCACAGCATTGCTAAGAGGCCATACTAGCTATTTTTTCTTTTTAGTTTTTATTTGATTTCCTTCTCTTTTTTGAGTTTCACTTTTAGTTTGAATAACAGAAGAGAAGCGCAAAATTCTCCACTGTTGCCACATAACCATTTACTCTCTACAAAATACAGAAAGGAAAAAGAACGAATTTTTTTTAGAGAGGGGATGTATATAGGAATTGTCTTGGAATTGACTATCACTATAGCCCTAATATATTAATAATAGTATATAGAATATTATTCCTACTAACTTTCAGGGTTTATTGGATGGACTGATGTAGACACAAACTTATTATTAATTATCCATTAAAATACATCAGTAGGGGGCACTAACCGTTGGCAGGCAGATCGACGTTGGCTAGCCCTGGAGTATATTTTACATGCCAACGTTAGCCTCCGCGTTAGGGGGCTAACGTTGGCCATGCGCACCAATACGTTGCTACGCTTTGGGTGATAATTCAATTCCCAATCACTAGCCGCCGTCGCATGTTAGGGGTCTAACTTTTAGGCTAACTTTTCACCCCAAACAGTTTGTGCTAAGTTTGAATGGCTAACTTCAAGTCCAACTTTATACTCCATGTTCAATTTCATTTTGTTTCATTGTCCTCTCATGTAGTTTAGCCTTCTAGCATTCCTTCTTCCCTTACTTCAACCGTTATCATCCAAACGCTTCTTCACATGACTTGCATTATACGGGCAGGGCTATGGAGTGGTTCATGCAACGAACAAGACAACCGATCAAAGCTATGCCTAAAATCATGAGATATTCACATTCTGTCCTAATATGGCAAGACCAATTATGGCAATCAAAGTACCTCGTGAAAAAGCATGAATTTATCTATGGTTGATTCAATCAAAGGAAGCATCGAAAATCTAACCAAAATTGGCTTGCTTATGGCCTCAAGAGAAGTGCATCAATTCAATTGAAAACACAAAGAAAGGATAGAGGACCTAGTTAAAACTAGGCTAAAGATGATTGTCATCAGTGATGAAGAGCTTTCAAATGAGAAACTCGGACACGTGAGGGTGAAGTCTCTTCTATTCCTTGGCTGATATCTCGCCGCCACCGATCAATGCGAGAATGCTGGATACGATCCGATGTCGCGTAAGTGAGACTTCACTGCTTGGGTAGGTGGATTGGGTTAAGAGATATAGTAGTATCGTTGACGCGAGATAGATCTGATTCTCGGCTTGCTCATACTCTCTGTGTCCTCTGAAGCAATCTCCATGAATTGGAGTACTCAAGATCTGTAATTCTTGTTGATATTTCCATCCACCATTAGAGGGTGGTGATGGTGGGCAATATCGTAAAATTTTGTTTGGACCATTAAGATGAGTGAACCCATTTATAATTTTGTAAATGCAACATCGCAAATGGAAATTGAATTCATTCACAGAGACAACGAGATCTTAGTGAGGAAATAATCACAGGCACTTGGTTTCAACTTAAGAATCAGAGAACAAACAGAGAAAAATAAAGAAAAAGTGCTTGATCTAGATCACCACCTCACTTAATCATTGTCAATCTATTTCAATCCCCGGCAACGGCGCCAAAAACTTGATGTGCGGAAAACGATCCGACACAAAACTCACYGRCAAGTATACCGGGTCGCATCAAGTAGTAATAACTCACTTAGAGTGAGGTCGATCCCACAGGGATTGATGGATYAARCAATTTTAGTGGGTGATTAGTTTAGTCAAGCTAACATTGAGTGAATTGTGTGAAGTGTAACCAACAGAAAGGAAATTAAAAGGAATTTAAATTGCCGAAAGTAAATTGCAGTGAAAGGAAAGAGCAAGAAAGTAAAATAGCTGAAACTTAAATTGCAAGAAAAGTAAATTGCATGAAAAGTAAAGGGGCTGGGGTGCTGGAAATTAAAATTCAACAAGAAAATGTAAAAAGCAATCAAACAGAGAGCTATTTACTATTACTACTCCCTCCTGGAGCCAGCCTCCATAATGGAATGAAACTAATGCCTTTATATAGGCTTTTACAAAATGAAAAATGAAATTGAAAGCAAATTACAAAGAAAATGAAATTCCTAATCAAATTGTTTCTTGTGCCTTTGAGTGATGTCAATTGGGCTTTGCTTGCTTTGGAGTGAAATTGGGTTGAAGATGGATCCGGATGGCCTTGGTTTTGAGAAGAAATCCGCTTGCAATTTGGACTTTGGAGCATTCACGTTTGAGGCAAACGTTGACTCAAACGTCTTCGTGTAAATTATGCAGAACCAGCCATTTTGCTGTCATTGGCGTTTGACTTCACGTTTGAGGTCAAACGTTGGTGCAGGCGTGGGGTTCAAGTTTTGGAACGCTTCTTTG
Source organism: Arachis monticola (assembly GCA_003063285.2). Taxonomy (NCBI): domain Eukaryota; kingdom Viridiplantae; phylum Streptophyta; class Magnoliopsida; order Fabales; family Fabaceae; genus Arachis; species Arachis monticola. Next base: position 7,493 of record QBTX01001981.1, read on the forward strand.
TCTTCTTGTCAATGTTGTCAATTTCATGCCCACTATAGACTATTATATATGGTTGGAAAGATCTGAATGTCAGCTTTCCAACGCAACTGGAAGCCCATCAATTGGACATCTACAACTCAAGTTATGCTCCTTTGAAGGGGACAGGGTCGCTGGCTTTGGTGTGCAACGTTTGAGGCGACGTTTGCCTCAAACATGGTCGAAAACGCCAGATTCTGGAGGCTCAAAAGCATTGTCCACCCCATACTATTATATATTTTTGGAAAGCCCTGAATGTCTACTTTCCAATGCCGTTAGAAGCGCATCATTTGGAGCTCCACAGCTCGAGTTATACTCCGTCGAAGGTGCAGAGGTCAGCTGGCCTTACTGCAGGTTGACACCATGTTCGTTTATGCATTTTCGGGGCAGTTTTCTCCCTCAATTTTAGTGTCCACCATGCAGTGCCATATATGCTTGGAAAKCTCTTGATTCCTACTTTCCATTGCTTTTTGAATCACCTCATTTGGAGTTCTGTAGCTCAAGTTATTCTTGTTGGAAGTATACCCCTTCAGGYTGTGAGGCGCCAACGTTTGAAGCAACATTGGAGCACCAACTTTGGCTCCAACATTGCTTTCCTTTGCTTCCTTTCATGGCCTTCTTGTTGCCTCTTGCTTCAACCTTCCTTCAAGCCCTTTTGGTCACCTATCATCAATCAACAATTGCATCAAAGCTATGCTATAATCATGAGAGTTCTTCTTTTTCTTGATATATAAGCAATTATTGCATAAAAACTCATGAAAATGCATCAATTTATCCATGGTTGATTGAATCTAAGAAAAAATGAATTTCAACCCAATTAGCTTACTTATGACTTAAGAAAGTGCATAAAACTAAATGAAAACAAAGAAAAAGACTAGTAAAACTAGGCTAAGATGACTTGTCATCAAAAATACAATTCGAAACCCCCATCAATAATCATATTTTGGGATTAAAAGGCATTAGATGGAGTATTTTGGGATACCAAACTTAAATTCATTGCATATGGTAAATTGGTTTCATGATTGGACTTTAATATGTATATAAAGGGATGTAATAAATTTAATTCTTTCGCACTCTTCCACTTCCAATCCCTACGTACACAATAAAGTGATCATTTATGCACCCACCAATTTACTAATTACTTTCAAATCTGAATCAATTGGGCTGTAGCTTATGACTTCCTTATGATGGTGGCCACACAAAACTTAGCTCTTTAGCTAGTTTCTCAGCGCAATTAATCAACCTCAATTAGTGTAACATGCTACATTGCATTTCCAGCAAACTAAAAACAAATCAAAGAACTCTCAACTACTTAACCAACACATAGGGTTGTTTATGAACAACCATAAACTACTTCTAAAAAGTAGAAAATTGAAAGGATATGAGTGTTGGGGTGCCTCCCAACTAGCACTTCTTTAACGTCACTAGCTTGACATTCCTTCCTCCTTAGTTGAGGTTAAAGTTCACTCTTTGCTCATCCAAAGTGTCTCCCAAATAATTCTTAAGTCTGTGGCCATTGACAGGAAAAGTCCTCTGTGTCTTGTCCTCTATAAGCTCTACATGACCATAAAGAGACACCTTAAGGATTGTGAAGTGTCCAGACCATCTTGACTTTAGCTTCCCTGGAAAGAACTTGAGCCTTGAGTTGTATAGCAACACTTTTTGACCTTCTACAAACTCTCTTCTTGCTAGCTTTTAATCATGCCACCTCTTTACTTTTTCCTTATAAATTTTGGCATTTTCATAAGCTTGATATCTGAATTCTTCTAGCTCATTGAGTTATAGCAATCTTCTTTCCTTAGCAGCTTGATTATCAAAGTTCAACATTTTTAGAGCCCAAAATGCTCTATGTTCAAGCTCCTTTGGTAGATGACAAGCCTTTCCAAACACTAATTGGTATGGAGATATACCAATAGGTGTCTTGAAGCCCATAATGCATCATCTAGCTTCTTGGACCAATCTTTTCTTGAGTTTCCAATAGTCTTCTCAAGGATTCTCTTGAGCTCTCTATTTGAAATTTTAGCTTGACCATCGGTTTGTGGATGGTATGGAGTTGCTACTTTGTGCTTGACACCATATTTTAGGAGGAGTGCCTCGAGTTGCTTGTTGCAAAAATGAGTTCTCCCATCACTTATAAGGGCTCTTAGAACCCTAAACTGGCTGAATATATTCTTNTGCCAAGACCATTTTGTTAATAAAGTTTTCTTACTATTTACTATTCATATTTCTCATCCAAAACCCCAAAATAAACAAGTCCATAACCAATAACAAGAACACTACCCTGCAAGTCCTTTGAGAGACGACTCGAGGTTTAAATACTTCGGTTTATAGATTTTAGGGGTTTGTACTTGTGACAAACAAATTTTTGTATGAGAGGATTATTGTTGGTTTAGAGACTATACTTCAACGAGATTTCATTTGTGAAATTCTAAACCGTAAAAAATCCAATCATCAAAATGGCGCCGTTGCCGGGGATTTGCAATGGTGTTATGTTATTGGTTATTGTAGATATGTGAATATTGTGAATAGGTTTATCTTTTGTTTGTTTCTTAATTTTTGTAAGTTTTATTTTGTTCTCTCACTATGAATTCTCACTTTGGCTTTGAGTTTGGTTCTAATTGTGTTGTAGGAAATGTGTACTTCAATGATAACATGTACCAAGGATGGAACCAACAAAGATGGGGGGAGCCTTAAGGAATTGATCACTCCTATTGGCAACAACCTCCGGACACTTATAGGTATAATCCACATCCTAATGCATGTCAACTCAATGGCTATGGTGACTCTTTTTGTGACAATCAACCACCACCATATGCCTATGAARCTTATCCTCAACATGAACCTCAACCATACTCACGAGCCTCTCCATACCAAGCACCTTCCTATAATCCATATCCACCATATGACCAATCACCCATACCATATTCTTATGACCTTTATGAGAAAGAACCTATAGAACCACCATAACCCTATCATGATTATTACCAAGAACCACCTCAATACTCACCATCTACATACCCTTACTAAGAAGAACCACCTTCCTACTATGAACCTTCTCTCAAAAATAATGAACGTTCCTACTCACCCCAAGCCCCAATAGACAATCCTCTCACTTTGTTACTCCAAAGACAAGTAGAAACTAACCTACATGATGCTATACTACCAAATAATTGCTCCCCCTTACCCAAGCTTAAATTCTGCATGAAATAGCATTGAACATGTGTTGGGTTGGGCCCAAAGTACTTAGAGATTTACTTTTTAGTGAACATGGTTGTTTATCACTCTTATTAATTTTTCCCCCGAATGTACTGTTTTAGGGTTATCTTTGTGCAACCTTATGTAGTCTGCCAAAACAGTGGCTAGCAACTGACAATTTATTAAAAATCTATTTCTTGGTTGAAAAAATGTCAGTTTGATCCAATAAATTAACGTAACTAAACCACATTGTTGTTCAAGCAGTATTTCATAACTCCACCTAGGGAAGAAAAAAAGAAACAAATGGGGAAACTCAAACGATGCAAAATTAGATATAATTCAGAAAACCGAGTTTTAGGTTGGGATTACAGAAGATCAAAATGACGGCTAAACAAACAAAGCAAATAAAACGTTCAAACAAGGCATCGAGAAAAACATCACATAAAGATATGAAACATACAAGCCGTAGGTCAACTACCCCTGAAATTGCCTTCATTCTGTCCGGAGGGCTCCTGATCGTTAGAGTCGTGTACTGTTAGTGGAGCTTGACCATAACAAAGAAAGAGCAATAACCCTACCTTGATCTCCCCAACCTCGAGCCTGCGGTGCACTTCACCCCACCGTGCTGCCTCTTGCTGTTCCTGTCGACGAAGGTTGACCGTTTCTGCCGTCAATTCATTTGGTTTGTCATCCAGTTGGCGAACGGTCATTTCATTCTGTTCCAGGTTCATGCGCAATTTCTTTTACAACCGGCAAACTTCCTCCAGTTCATGCTCCCTTGCCTTCAACCTGACCTTGGCGGTAGTACTCTCCAGCCTGGCCTGCCTTAGTTTTTCTTCTGTTGTTTCAAGTCTATTCCTTAAAAACACATCCTTCCTATGGATGGTGTCGATCAGATCGACAGTCGGAAGTTCCGCGAGGTTGTCGGGACTAACGGCGTGGTCGGTTAGGGATTCCTGCAACATTTTCTCGGATGAAGATGGCGAGGTCTGTCCGACGACGAAGACCCTTAAAGAAACGATTTTTCTCCATGTAGAGAGGTTAGAGAATAAGGTACGGCTTATTAGAACTCACAAACGGTTATGACAGATAGGGTGTGTCAATATCGTGTATATAAATTATATCTCAGGGATATTTTTTACATTTCCTATGCATTGATTATTTGAATGTGCGTTATTTGTGTAAAGTTGTTTTGTATTTCTTTATTTTGATTATCTTGTTTAACATTTTGAATCTAAATTTAAGTTTTAAGAAAATAAATTAATACATCTTAATATGTTTTATTAATGTACCTCTTTTATTTTTTGAATAGTTAAGATAATAATCCCCTGATTTTATCGGTAAACGAAGAAAAGATTTGGGGAAACGTGTGCTGTATTAAGTACCATGGTTTGCGCAAACATAGCAATAAATGCATATCTTGGCTATAGCATAGGCTGAATCATCTTTGTTTCGATGGGGGATTTGATTTGAACTTTTCTACTACTGAAGTGACATTTGAATAGACAGGAAGGGCTGTGTATTGTTATTAATAACGTGATAGGCTGACAGTGAGTTTATACAAAAATGATTACTTGTAGAGGCAATGGGGGAGTCACTGAAAGGAAGGTCATTAATGGGGAACATTTTTTTTTAAATAAAATTTCCCATACGAAATGAGGAAACACATAAATAGTAGTGCACAAAATTATCTATTAATTTGCATAAAATAATAGCAAGATGATATATAATAATAACATAATTACATAGTAGCAAAATCCTTACATAATACATATATTATATAACTAAAAAATAAGATGTACACAATCCTATCCCATCAGTCAAAGAGGTGGACAAACAGGATCAATTCATAGTCTGCCCGACAATGCACGCACGAAACACGAGCAGCACCTCCATCATCATCGTTTACGTACCGTCCTCTTCCATAGGGTTGATGGTGGTAAATAGCACCCATGTTTCCGTGGCTTGGACATGGATGTGAAACACAGACTAGATTCTCTCCGTTCCTAAAAACGGCAAACTCAAGGTTGGGAAGCACCACCAAGGTTGCGCTGCATCGATCATCGGGGCTTAGAAAACTACTTAAACGTTAACAGATGCCAGGAAATTCTGCACCTCGTACTTGGCCAGGCATTGCACACATGACTCACCAGACAACTTGCTTGCAATACCCATGGTTCTGCAAGTAGAAAAACTACCGGAACGGCATGCTACGACATCTACTAGGTCTGCCAGGTTTGACTCCGACCACGGGCCCGCGAACACCTGGGTGAATACCTCTCTGCACCTTTCAACTGCATCGGACACACGGGCCACACCGAAAAATTCAAATCCACAGTGGATCTCATCCTCATCCTTGTCATTAAGCAACAGTAGCAGCATCCCAGAGAGGTAGCAGGCCTCCACATCGCCCAACTCTATTGCCTCGGTCAGGGTCTGTATACCACCTCTGCGGTGGCCATGCCAGAATAAGTGTGCCATCCCCATCCAGAGCAGAGTGGCCAGAATTCATGCGGTGGCGTATCGATGGAGAAATCTCATTGCAGGCCACCCAAAGTAGTTCAGGAAGCAAGCAACGGGCAACTCCGACACCAAGGCATGCCGATACACGGCGTGGGAACTGGATAAGCTGCAAATAACCTGCAACTCACCTGCATGTTGAACAAATCTTGAATTGAAGTCGATACAGTCCTCGCTGCAATACTGACCCATATGTCAAAGGGAAGAGTTTTAAGCGAACACTAGGTCCGACCGATTGCGTGCTCCTTCTTTCCGCAAGTCCTGCCCATTCTACTCTCTTTTGTCTTCGAGACTCCGTTTATTTTATTTTCATTTGTTTCTTTTTTTGGGGGGGAGGTGGGGGGCGATTATCACACATGATGCTTGATGAGCGGATAATTTATACGCTTTTTGYCATTGTTTTTAGTATGTTTAAGTTATTTTTTATTATATTTATTAGTTTTTAATTTAAATCACTTTTCTTTCTGGACTACTATGAGTTTGTGTGTTTTTACCTATAATTCAGTAATTTTCAGGCTGAAATGAGGGACCTGAGCAAAAAATCAGATTCAGAGCTGAAAAGACTGTTTTGGATTCTGACCTCTGGCAATCGAAGTGCGATTTTTCATGGAGCTCAGAAGCCGAATTGGCGTTGCTTTCAATTTCGTTGGAAAAAGTAAGACATCCTAAGCTTTCCACCAATATATAATAGGTTCCATACTTTGCCCGAGATTTGATGGCCCCAAACGGTGTTCCAAATCAGCTCAGACTGCCCGGCGTTAAACAGAACAGCACGAACTGGCAGCAAAAATGGGAGTTAAACGCCAAACATGGACAGAACTGGCGTTTAACTCAGAAAAGTCTCTACACATAGAAGCTTCAATGCTCAGCCCAAACACACACTAAGTGGGCCGCGAAGTGGGATTTCTGCATTCATCTAGTTACTCACTTTTGTAAAACCTAAGCCTAGTTTTCTTATAAATAGGACCTTCTTTGCTATGTATTTTCAATCTTTTTATTTAGATTGTTTTTTTATATCTTTTGGATCAACTAGATCTTAGGATCATTCTTTTGGAACGACTAGTTTCTTAAGATTCATTCTTGGTTCATTCTGGTTCTCTCTTGGGCCGAATCCCGCCAATGATCACCATTATCACTTATGTATTTTCAACGGTGGAGATTTCTACAACACCATAGATTAAGGATCGTGGAGCTCTGCTTGTACCTCGCCAGTATTAATGCAATTATATTGTTCTTCTTACTTCATTCTCAGTTTATTCCTTGTTCTAAGATTTCATTCGCACGCCAAGAACATGATGAAGTGATGATATATGTGATGGCTCATCATCATTCTCACTATGAACGTGCTGCTGGAGCAACCACCTCCGTTCTAGCTTGCAAACAAGGCTTGAATGTTTATTCTCTTGGGATCTTATCAGATCTTCGTGTATAAGCTAGGAATGAATGCGGTCATTCTTGAGAATCCGGAAGGTCTAAACTTGTCTGTGTATTCTGAGTTAGGAATTCAAGATTTGAGACTATGACGAGTTTACTCGCGATTGTGGGGCGTTAGTGACAGACGCAAAAGAATCACTGGATTCTATTCTGACATGATCGAGAACCGCAGATGATTAGCCGTGCAAGTGCGCATTGAACATTTTCACCTGAGAGGATGGGACGTAGCCACTGACAATAGTGATGCCCAACATAAACGCTTTCCATAGGAAAGGAGTAAGAAGGATTTGGATGAAGACAGGTAGGAAGTAGAGAGACGGAAAGGGGACAAAGCATCTCCATACGCTATCTGAAATCCCACCATGAATTACATAAGTATCTCTATCTTTATTTTATGTTTTATTTATCTTTTTTAATCATTAGTCTCTATAACTATTTGAATTCGCCTGACTGTAGAATTACAGAGTGACCATAGTTGCTTCATACCAACTATCTCCGTGTTGGGATTCGACCTTACTCACGTAAGGGTTTATTACTTGGATGCCAGTGCAACTGCTGGTTAGTTTTGTGCGAAGTTGTGATAAAGAGTTGATGATTACATTGAGCGTACCATGTTGATGGCGCGATTGATGATCACAATTTTTGTGCACAGCAAGGTTTTTGGTCGTCCGTTGCCGCGGGATGTTTGAGTTAGGGAACAATACTGACGGTCATCTTGTTGCTTAGATTGGTATTTATTCTTCAACATTTTTTTAAGAATTGAATCTAAGATTTCAGGTGATGTTTTTATCATCATCACATGTTTTATTTTTGATTAATATAATTGCATCAAAAATTTAGCTTTGAATGTAATGTCCTGCGAAGCTTGGCTATGCCATGCTAAATTTCTTTAGACTAAAGCGCTTTAGACTAAACATTTCATGATTCCTGGAATTCTTATTAAAAGATTTTGATTAAAATCTCTTATTTTCTTTCTATAATTTTTTCAAAAACTAAAACCAAAAAAAAAATTACACAATCATAAAACCAAATATTTTTTTGTGTTTGTTGACTAGTGTCTCATTTTAAGTTTGGTGTCAATTCATGTTTTATTCTTCTTGCATTTTTCGAATTATATTCATTGTGTCTTCATATAAGATATATAACAAGATTTTTTTTTTTTGATTGTTTCTTGTTGTTTTTTCCTTGTTTTTGTGTGTTTTGTTGTTTCTGGCATATGCATCATTCTCAATTTGGTATGATTGCAGATAGTTATACAAACTTCTAGAGCTTTGTGTCTTGCAATAGCATTGTTTATTTGGATTTTTAGTTGCATCTTGATTATTCCCCACATCATTAAAAATTCAAAAAAAAATTTTAATTCGTGTCTTTCATAGTCAATAATACAGAGAATTGAAGATTCAGAACATAGTCAGCAGGAAGCACGCTAAAGACAAAGCGGGCGTTTCAAAAACGCCCAGTGAAGAAGGAAAACTGGCGTTTAAACGGGCCAGCCGAGGCCAACCTGGCTGGCATTTAAGCGCCCAAAAGGGTGCAATAGCATTTTGGCGTTAAACAGCCAGAATCGGATACGATTTCTGGCCGTTTTAACGCCAGGATGGCACAGGAGGTGAAGATTCTGTTTTTAATTCAATTTTTTTTAAGTTTTCATAATTTTTCAAAATAAAATCTTTTTTTCTCAAAATCAATCTTTTATCTTATTTTCTTTTTTTTACAAATCATCTTTCTTTCCATTTTCAAAAATACTTGCTACACATTAATGATTTGATCAACATTTCAGTGTGTTTGCTTTCTGTTGAGAAACGGTTTTAATGTCTAAAATCATGATTCTTTTTAAAATTTTCTTTTAGCCTCATTATTTTTTTTAATTTAAAATCAAATCTTTTAAATGTTTTTCAATTCAAATATCTTTTCAATCATCTTTTAAAATACTTTTTCCGATCATATACAATTTAAAAAAAAATCACATTTTAAAAAAAATCAATAAATCTTTTTGATTTTCTAATTTTCAAATTCAAATTTTTCAAACATTCAACTTAATTTCTTTTCCCAATCTTAGTTTTTTTGAAAATCAATTACCATTTTTATTTTTTTTTTTCTTTTAATTAATTTACTTTAATTTTTGAAAATTTCTTCCCTTTCTTCTCACATCCTTCTATTTATGGACAAACACTATCTCCTTAATGCGGCACAATTCGAATCTTCTATCTCTCTCTTGATAAGGTTTTGAATCTTCTACATCCTCACTCTATTCTCTTTTTTCCATCTGACACATCAAGGTAATCTCTATACATAGTGACATACGAGGATTCCATACTTTCTTGTGTCTCTTCTCTTTTCACTGATGAGGCCAGCGAGCAAAAGACAACAGGCATTCTTGTTTAGAAAGCTGACCCCTAGACCCACCTAGCAAGGACGCTTGAAGCAAAAACTAAGAGAAAGCTAAGCACAATTCTCTGTAGAGGACTCTAACAGAAATCTTCAAACGAAGAAGACATGGCAAGGCGAAAACATCAACAATGCAAACGAATGTACAAGGAAGGTGTTGGGTGACTTTACTGCACTACTGCCCAACTTCTATGTGGAGAAGCATCTCAATCCGCTTGCCATTGGAGCAACACAACTTTTGAGCTTTAAGCCTCAATTAGTTTCTCTTTATGATGCAACATAATTGCAAGTGTCGCATGGACTTCCACTGGAAGATCCTGCATTCAGTTTTTTAGCTTTGAATTCTTACAAATGCTGTGAACACTGTCAAAGACCAATGGGGGTTGACCCTAGATCTACAGACTTTATGCTATTCCCTTTTGCTGTAAAGAGACAGAGCTTAGGATATGGTTGGAGCTTACAACCTAAAGAAAGCCTGAACTCTTGGAACACCAGCTAGTCAAAATCATTCTGGCCAAAAGTTTTCTTTCCAACCTCAAAATGCAAAAAGTAAGCATAATAAAGAAGTGGAAGTCCAACCTTCAGACAGCAGGAAGGTGAATCCCTCTATGAGCTTGGGAAAAGATACAATAATTGATCAGAAAAGTGTCTTCTTCGACGCTTTCAAGTAAGGAGCATCATAGGTATCTTGTCTATTATGGTCTGTCTGAACTGTGCAAGATGTTATTGGATAGCTCTGCTGTGAGGAATCTCTTCATCTGAAGAAGACGCCTGCAGAAGCCAAGAACTCATTGAAATGGTTGCAAATAACCAATTTCATGTACACTTCTGAAAGGAATTCTGTAAACAATGGGACTGAATCAGAAGAAAGGAGTTCTTGAGATTTGATACTCAATGATGCCATATTTGCTCAGAACAAAATATTGACTTAGGCAAGTACAATTATGATTTTCTGCAAAGTCTGTCTGGAATGCAAGCTGCCACCAGAAAGAAAACTAAGGAACGGTTTCACTGAAGAAGAAGCTTATCGAATTGCCTGAGACCCATGTCATGAGTAAGAAGGTTAATTGACATGGTAGACCGCTTATGGAAACACCTATTAATCAATCATGGAGAAACCATCCAATCTCTCATGGAGGATCAACAAGAGACCGTCAGACAATGGTTTCAAATAATGGTGGAAAGAACAGGTTATAGTCAATGGGCCAAAGGCCTTTTTCCATCAATTATCTCAGGCAAAAGACAGAGAATTCTAAGCAGAGTCCACTCTGACTTAGCAACCATGGTCTCTGATCTAATCAAAACCAATCAAAGTTTTATAACTTGAAACAAGGTCCTCCATTAGGAAAACTTAAGAGGGCACAAGTGGGTCAGGTTGGTAAGAAAGTATATTGAACTCCCTCCTAGTACTCATCCCAAGCAATCAGAAGAGGGAATCCAAAAGGAGAGAGTGAAGGCGCATCAACATGGCTGAAATTTGGAGAGGAGGGAAGAGGCAGGGATCGCCACTGAGAGAAGAACTCAACGGACGTCCACTGGCCTCCACCCCAATGAGGAATCATGGGAATCTGAGGCTGCACACTGAGCCACAGAGATTCCATTTGGATTTAACTTCTGCCATTCATGAGGCTCTGATGAGTATCTCTTGATCAAGAGGATGAAGATCACTGAGAGAGCAAGTTTCTAAGTACACTTGGAACATCATGAAGCTAAATGACAAGTCATTTGGTAATGAGACTTGGGAGGATGAACCCCTTTTGGCTCATCAACAAGAACTGGATAACTTGACTAGGCAGAGATTAACTCAAAAGAGAGTAGGATCTCTGGGAAGTTTCTAATACCTTGTACAGTAGGCACCAATGACCTTCAAGAAGGCTCTGTGTGACCTAGGTGTCAAGCATAACCTCAGCCTCTCTCTGTAATGGAAGAAGTCTAGGGAATTTTAAGGTACAAGAAGCTGAAGAATCGTCACCTAGAAGATTGCAGACAAATTTCAAGAAAACAAGCTTATGACTTGTAAGAGGTGTTTTCTGGTAAAGATTGAAGACGCATTACATCCTAATTGAATTCATAGTCCTAGAAGGACTGGAAATGGCAATTGGGGGGGATGATCCAATCATCCTTGGCAGACCCTTCCTCGCCACAGCAAAGGGCTGTGATTGATGTTGACAGAGGAGGAATTGAAATCATTTAGGTGAAATTGAAGAATCCTTTATGTTTAAACTTAAGGATTCCCTCTGTAACCATGAGAGGAAGCATGAGACTCTTTCAAACGGAGTCAAACAGCAGCGCCCCACAGTCAAACTCTAAGTTTGGTGTTGGGGAGGTTCCAACATATTGCCTGAGTATCTGTGAGGTTCATTGAGAGCCCTCTGTCAAGCTACTGACATTAAAGAAGCGCTTGTTGGGAGGCAACCCAATGTTATATTTATCTATTTTCCATTGTTATTTTATGTTTTCTATAGGTTGATGATCATGTGAAGTCACAAAAACAATTGAAAAAGCAAAAACAGAATGAAAAACAGAAAGAAAAATAGCACACCCTGGAGGAAAACTTGCTGGCATTTAAACGCCAGTGAAAACAGCAAAATGGGTGTTTAACGCCTAATCTGGTACAATTCTGGGCGTTTAACGCTAGAAAGGGGCACCAGACTGGCGTTTAACGCCAGGAATGGGCAAGAAGCTGGCGTTTAATGCCAGAAAAGGGCAGCAGCCCGGCGTTTAACGCCAGGATTGGTAGAAGGGGCATTTTTGCATGCCACTTGGTGCAGGGATGAGCTATCCTTGACACCTCAGGATCTGTGGACCCCATAGGATCCCCACCTACCCCACCTCTCTCTCTCTTCTCCACCCATTCACCAATCACCTTTAAAACCCCAAACCTATCACACCCCACCTACCTCACCATTCAAATTCAAACCACTTTCCCTCCCAAACCCACCCATAATGGCCGAACCATACCCCCCCTCTACCCCTATATAAACGCATCCTCACCCCCTCATTTTCACACATCATACACACTACTCCTCCCCCTTGGCCGAATCACTCCCACTTCTCCATCTCCTCCATTTTCTTCTTCTTCTCCGTCCTTCTTTCTTCTTTTGCTTGAGGACGAGCAAACCTTCTAAGTTTGGTGTGGTAAAAGTGTTGCTCTTTATTTTTCCATAACCATTTATGGCACCTAAGGCCAGAGAAACCTCTAGAAAGAGGAAAGGGAAGGCAAAAGCCTCCACCTCCGAGTCATGGGAGATGGAGAGATTCATCTCAAGGGTGCATCAAGACCACTTCTATGAAGTTGTAGCCATGAAGAAGGTGATCCCCGAGGTCCCTTTTCAAACTCAAGAAAGGTCAACTTTTATCAAAGGTTGGACCAAGTCCTCATGGATATCTGTGTGGAAGGAGCTCAATGCAAACAGGAGATCCCACTCATAGACATGAGCATGAGGAAATTCCTCATCATGAAATCCTTGAGATGCCTCAAGGGATGCACTTTCCTTCACAAAACTATTGGGAGCAAATTAACACCTCCCTAGGAGAATTGAGTTCCAACATGGGACAACTAAGGGTGGAGCACCAAGAAGTGGCGCAGCGGCAAGAAATACTCCATCCTCCTCCATGAAATTAGAGAAAGGATCAAAGAAATCATGAGAGAGATACAAAGGTTAAGGAAGAGCATTGAGGAGCTCAAGCAATCCATAAGATCTTCAAGAGGAAGAACAACCCGCCATCACTAAGGTGGAACACGAGACGCCGCCGTTGCTTTAATCTCCTGTTCTTTATTTTTCTGGTTTTCGAATTTTTATGGCTTATGTTTTCTATGTTTGGTGTCTTACATTACATGACTCATTAGTATGCTTAGTGTCCTATGCCTTAAAGTTTTATGGAATGTCTATGATCCATCCAGCCTTTGTTCTTAAATGAAAAATGTTTTATTACAGCAAGAACAAGAAGTACAACATGATTTCAAATTCATACCTTAAAACTAGCTTAATTATTTTGGGATGTGGTGAGCAATACTTTTTGGTTTTTCTTTTTTTTTTTTTTTTTTTTTTTTTTTTTATGTCTTTTGAATTTGTTGGTTAAAAATTATTAAAAAAAAATTGTTGGCTCTTAAAAATGGATGAAAAAGGAGACAAATGTACTACGGGAGGATACTGCAATCATAAAAATGATTCGCTTGAAGCAAGAAAGCAGTGAATTTCAAAAAAGAGACAAGAGAGGATAAAGAAAAAGAAGAGTTAAGCAGAAAAGCCATATAAGCCCTTATAAACCAAAAGCAAAGGTAATAAAAAGGATCCAAGGGCTTTGAGCATCAAGTGGATAGGAGGGGCGCTAAGAGGATAACTGCTGGGCCTATCGAGCGGCTAACAAGGCTGTGCCTAACCATTGCTTGTGGCGTGAAGGTGTCAAAGTGAAAACTTGAGAACTGAGCGGTTAAAGTCCCGTCAGATGCGCAAGGAAAAAAAGAGTATGCTTAAGAAATCTGGACACATCTATCTGCGGACTCTAGGGCAAGCTAAAGTCGCAATCTGAAAGGGTTCACCAGTTATGTGTCTGTGGCATGTAATTGTATCCGGTGGTAATCCGGAAGACAGAGTGATTTGGGCCAGGGCCAAGACTCATAAAGTAGTTTGTGTTCAAGAATAAGCATACTTAACTAGGAGAATGAATAACGACTATCTGGAATTCTGAGTTCCTATAGATGCAGATCATTCTGAGGCATAAAAGCTACTAGTCCGCGCTCATCTAATTGGAGCCAAGTTTCATTGATAATTTTGGAAGTCTAGTATATTCTCTTCTTTTTTATCCTATTTGAATTTTACAATTGCTTGGGGACAAAGCAACAATTTAAGGGTGGTGTTGTGATGAGCGAATAAATTATAAAATTTAAAAAAAATTATTTTTAGATGTTTTTAGTTATGTTTTTTAGTTAGTTTTTTATTAATATTTTTATTAGTTTTTATTTAAAATTAAATTTTTTTTTTTTTTTTTTTTTTTTTTTTTTTTAGGGTTTTTTTTAGGAATTTTCAGGTATTTTCTGGCTTAAATTGAGGGACGCTGAGCAAAAATCTGATTCAGAGGCTGAAAAGGACTGCAGTATGCTGTTAGATTCTGACCTCCTTGCAACTCGAAGTGGATTTTCTTGAGCTACGGAAGCCCATGATTGGCGCACTCTCAATTGGTCGTTTGGAAAAAGTAGACATTCTGGGCTTTCAGAAATATATAATAGTTCATACCTTTTGCTCGAAGATTTGATGGCGCAAAACCGGCGTGCCAAATCAGCTCAAGACTGCGCGGTTTCATAAAACGCCGGAACTGGGCACAAAAAGGAAGTTAAACCGCCACTGGCATGGAAGCTGGCGTTTAACTCCGAAAGAAAAGACTACATAGGAAGCTTCAATGCTCAAGAACCCATAACACATCAGGACGCAAGTGGGCCCGGAGGGGGATTTTTATGTCATTTACTCACTTTTGTAAACCCTAAAGCTACTAGTTCTCTATAAATAATGGACTTCTGGCTATTGGTATTTTCATCTTTTGATCACTTTAGATCTAGAGATGCAGCTTGGTTCTTCTGGTTCCCTCTTTGGGGCCGACCAAATGATCACCATAATCACAGTTATGTATTTTTAATGGTGGGATTTCTACACACCATAGATAATGGTGTGGAGCTCGTGGCTGGTAGGGCCAGTCCGAGTATCTATTGGGCGAATTACTATTGGTTACTTCGCCCATCGATTCATGGCGTTAAGTAGTCTTGTCTAACAGATATTCACTCGCAAGGACAGCAAGAAATGATGACAGTGAAATGATATATGTGACGCTGCATACATGCATTGCTCACTTATGAATCGCGTGCTGACAACCACCCTCCGTCTCTAGTTTCAATGCAAACAAGCTTGAATGTTTCTGCTTGATTCCTTAATCAGGAATCTTCGTGGTATAAAGATAGAATTGCATGGCCGATGGCTTGAGAAATCCGGAAGGGTCTAAACCTTGTCTGTAATATTACGAGTAGGATTCAGGATTGAATGACTGTGACGGAGGCTCTGCCAAACTCGGCGTTGGTGGCGTTAGGTGAGCAGAACGCAAAAGAAATCACTGGATTCTATTCTGACATGTGATGCGGACCGGAACCACGGACAGATGAAATTAGCGTGGGACTGGTGACAGAGCGGTTGGGAGCATTTTCACTGAGAGGGACGGAACTCGTCGGCCATTTGACAACGGGTGATGCCGAGCACATGAGTTGCGCTTGCATGGGAAAGGAGTAAGAAGGATGGATGAAGACAGTAGGAAAGCAGAGAGACGAAGGGAAAAGCATGCTCCATAGCGCGCTTATGCTGAATTTCTGCACGGCAATGAAGTTACATAAGTATGTGCTATCTTTATCTTTATGTTTTTATTTATTGTTTAATCATGCTAATGCCTGCCATACCTTTTGAATCCGCGGCTGATGAGATTTACAAGATGAACATAGCTTGCTTCATACCAAGAACCTCCCGTGGGAATCGGAGCGGCATAAGCTCTACGCGTAAGGTTTATTACTATGGACGACCCAGTGCACATTGCTGTTAGGATTGTGTGAAAGGTGTGAATAAAGAAGTTTGAGATTGCATTAGCATACGCAATGTGATGGGCTGCCATGATGATCACCAATTTCGTGCAGCGGCCAATGCGCTCGTTGCAAGAAAATGGGATACCGAACTTGGCCTGGTTGCGTCTTTGTTTATAGCGCACAATGTGAATGTAGGAGAAGTAACTTGCTCATCAGAGTTTCTTCGTCATAATAGAGAAGCAAAGTAAAAAGTCAAAATATTTTCTGAGTCGTCCCGTAGGATGAAATACTCTTAGGGTCTTAATTGGCAGTGCCTATTTTAATTAATTAAAAGTGTTAATATTCGAGTTGTAATGTAATTTATACTTTTACGTAGCAATAATCGTTAAATGAAAATACATTCATAGCAAAAAAAATATTCCAATAGTTGAATTAAATTTAAAACAGTCTGTCTTAAACGCGGTTAGGAGCATTTTTAAATTCTACAAACTGAAAGAAATTACTGTATCCAGACAGAAACTTGTTAGTCGGTATATTTTTTCGGTGGAGACACATAAGCTTAACTTCGGTGGGCAACAACGCCCGCACTTTGCAATGCATTATTGATTATCCGCGGGCGGCGAGATACCAGTTAGTCTGTGCGGAGTGCTCAATCACAAGAACAGATTGTCTGGCTTCGTGCTGGGTTGCTTGGGCGGGGAAGCGATCCTGCGACGGTGTGAGAGGCCCGTGGTGAACGTATTACACGTGAAGATTGTTTTTAGGGTGCTTATTGCGCGTTTATTAATTTTGAAATCAACCACGGCGGCGTTGGAGACGTCTACACTATTGTAGGTGATTTAAGGCGTCGTTGCGTTGGTTCTATGCACGGCAAACTGAACGTTTGAGCAGCAACTTGGTTGCATATGGTCGCATCCACGGCCCTAGCGACCGATCCTTGCAACATGAACAACTGAGGAGAATCTAGTGAGCTCGTGCAATGTTGGATTTTGAATTGACATTATTCGCGTGGGGACAAAATTTGTTCGGAGTGTTATATGGTTGAAGATGCACATTGGTGGAATGAGAGCCTGATTTGAATTTGACAATCTATACCGCTTAGCCGCGCAGAGTTGGGCACGACAAAGATGGCATAGTTAACCGCAGACGTCGAGTTGAGGTCAAGGGCACAATACATGGAGGAAGTGGGGAGGGCATTGCGGGGGATGGAAATGTTGCTTGGTGTAGTGAGGCACAAGAATGAGGTAACAATCCGTAGACTGGTGGAAAAGGAAGATGCATTGAAGGCGGAGATCGACAGGCTCCGTCAGCGGGAACTAGTTGAGGTCGCCAAATGGGGGGAATTTGGGGTTGAGGTAAGCGCACGTTGGAAGTAGAGGTATAATGTCGCGGAGGTTCGGCCGTGGTGGTTCACATACTACGCGCAATGACCAGCGAAGAGGGTCATTCGAACAGTCACTCGCAGAATTATCAGGGTGTGAGGATTAACAGATTGAAGTTTTGTTGATGTAGTTCTATGACAATATTTACCGTCTGTCGTTCGCAACATGATGTGGTTCCTTTGCTTAGTGTCTTGGTTGACTACTGTAGTCGACGCTGCGTCTTCTTGTTATTAGCATGCCTTTTGCGATGACTGTCCTTTTGTGATAATGAAACTTGTATTACTTCCCCGTTGGAAGCCTAAAAATTATTGAACGACATTACCAATCGCGCCCTCGGGCTCTATTTCTCTATTGTTATTATTCTGTGCAGAAAAAAACACACTGGAGATAAAAAAAATAAAGATTTAAAGAGAAACAGAAACGGTTGCATGAAGGCTACTTGTGGCGGCTACTTGTAGTGGCCACTAGCAGAACATCGACAGCAGGTGTGTAAATTAAAGTATTATAGTATGTTAGTCACGGTGTTGTATTTAATGTTGAACTTGACAAGGGTGTAGGGTTCTGGGTTTATGGTTGTTTCAACATTAAAGTGAACCCTCACTGCTGTATTAGGAGGGATGCAAAATTAAACTGCATTAATTGAATGAACTGCTAACCATTTACCTAGTTAAAATATTGCCCATTAAGGGGCAACGTTGTTCTAGACCGCGGATATTGGCTAGCACTTGTATACATGGTGGGAAAAATTTACACCCACACCGCGGATCCACAACACTACAACAAAACGCACTACCAATGTTGTCCTGCAACATTCTGGTACAAAGAAGTTTCATCTTAACTTAAAAAGCTTCAAGAACTGCAACACCTCAAAATCTGCTAGGCATCGAACACACGACACACAAGATATGTCGCCAAAATTTCCTGTGGTCCCACGGGTTGGACAGCTGCTGGATCGTCATACCGCGGGATATCTAGGAAACAACGGCTTCACCTCCAACCACGGATGCACAAACACCTGTTGGAAGAATTCTCTGCAACTCTGCTACTGCCCCGGATGTAAATGGCACTGGTCTCGTATAATGCATGCCTTCTACGGACTAGGTGGTCGTCTTCCTTCCGGTGACACATCAACAGCATCGAACAAATGTAGAGTGCTTCAACATCGCCCGCCGTTGCAGCCTCATTAAAACTTCGCATTTCACACACTTTTTGTGCCCAAGTAGAAAGGAAAGTCCTATCTCACATTACTCGGAACACATTGCGCTCGAGGATTTGCCCGGTTGGTTGCGAGCAGCGGATAATAGGAAACAATGCTCTCGGACCATATCATGTAATAAAATAGGAAATGCAATGGGGAACTTCAACAAGGATGCAACCTTATATACCACAGGTGACCGGGCTGCGTCTAGAAACACCGTGCAGATCGCCTGCATGTTGAAGATATCTTGGATCCGACCCAACGCAACAATCGATGCAATTCTCACCCAAAGATCGAGAGGGAGAATGCTTCCAGGTCAGACATCACACTTGGGCAGATACAACGCCTCTTGATTCCTGTCCTTTGCCCCTTCCTGCCATTGCTGCGAATGTGTTTCGGCCATTCTACATGTGCACAAAGGGTTTTGTCTACGTAAGTATGGGTTGAAGGGATAAAGGTTTAGCTGAGAATATTCATGAGTTGCGATGAGCCGATGAACGCAATGTGTGAACCGGTGTTATAATAATTATAGTTCTAGTGTAATTATTTTAATTTTAAAGTAAGTTATTAGAATGGTATTCCACAAGTCCTTCCCATCTGAAGAGGGATTCGCTTCTCTCGTACTGAGCAGTATAATAGACCCAACGTAATCGCCTCTTATCCACTAAGAGGCACTTTAGTCCTCCGTTGTGGTCTAACTAATTATTACTTAAAAAAACTTAAAGTTAATGTAATTTTTTTTTCTGAAAAAAAAAAAAAAAATTTTAATGTTAATAAAATTTAAAATAAGTTTTTTTTTTTTTTTTTTTTATTTTTATTATTCATTATTTTTATCATTACTTGGCCAAGTGGCAAGTTATTATTGTACAACAAGAGTCCCCATTCAGCGGGACCCTCCCTTCTCGATCCAAGATCAGGAACTCCACGCAATATTACCTCCAACGATTGGTTCCTTTTTTTTACAATCACAGTAACAAGAACTCCAAAACGTTACCATTGTAGTTGCTCTTATGGTTAGGTGTATGTGCCACATACGTATCTTGTGACCGATGCCTTTGGAGTTTGGAGGTGCTCTGTGGAAGAAATTGATTGGCAATTTGTAAATCATATGACTATACGAGGGGCGAAATATGACACAACTCTCGATACTACTCTGGAAGACTAACGCTCCATCACTCAACCTGGAGTGCGGATTGCTTGTCGAATTAATTCGCCAGTCGGAGTGGCTGGGGTTTCCAGGCGTGTGGTTGTGTGTTTACTTCTTTTCCTATCTGTCAAGTGTGTTTTGTGTATACTTGTGTCACTATGACATTAGACCTGTTAATTTAAGTATATAGCTGTGGTGTCGGCAAAAAAATTTGTGACTCACCTAATTATTCCCTGTTTATAGATATAAAAATCAATGTCGCGTGTCATGTTTGATTGCATGCCAATAAAATCAGGTACCCATAATGAGTGAGGTTATTTTTTTAGCCATAATTAGTAGAAATTGGTAAATTTCATTGACTATTTGAAATGCAAGTTGTGTTGTCAAATCTAGGTCCTTGTTATTTTGTAGGCGGAAGGGATTTTGTCAGGCAATTTTTTCGTTTAATTTTTCGTCTTTTAAGTTATCAGAGAGTGGAACATTTTTCGCACTATCGTTTAGTTAGACAATTTAGTTTTTAATTGGCATATTTTAATATTAAATTATAACACATGAGACTGTATTTAAAGTTTTAAACCCA
>QBTX01001982.1:0-24155 GCA_003063285.2 Arachis monticola
TATATTATCAATTGTTGTTAGTTTCATAACTTTTTCTTGTGTGTAAATTTGATTGGCAAAGTTGAGTTTCTAGACAACAGCTAGTAACTTACCATATGAGCATAGCTAGAAAATTTTCCCCCGTTCTGCTAAATTTGTTTTATAGATAATTAAAATTACTTGCTTCTCACATTCGAATTGAGGTTACTTAACTTGTTTTGTATTATTCCTTAATAGGGAACTGATGCATTCTCTCAGTCTGGTTTGTATTCAAACCATCAAGATATAGCCCCTCGATATTCAGTAAGTGTTTTCGTTATTGTCGAAAGAACTCACATGCAGTTGTTCTTCATGTTGAAATTGATAGTTGAGAAACCAGTAGATGAATTGATATGTCTTGACTGATTTAAGTCATCTAACTGATTCTTAGTATACACTTCCTATGAAGACAACTACAATGTGGTATTTCTTATTTTTGTTCTGATACCCTAGATTTTTTCAGCCGCAAAATTGATGCTTGACTGTCCGAATGATAAGGAGTGTTAGAGGTTACCATTTTTTGGTTTTCGCTTCTTTTTTTTCATCGTGGTTTACTCGTCGTTGATTCATGGCCAATCTCTAATCATATCCTCACCATTTGGTTAAATTGTTACATCATTTAGGAACTGAATGGAATAGTCAATGAATTTAATTTAAGCGCAAGATACGCAAAAAAGCAATGTAATTTCGTAATCTGCTCCTTAGGGGAGATACTTCGACTGGTCTGGTTCTCGAACTACTGTAGTCCTGGCGGTCATGGCGGGTGTTACTTGGTGAAGCCAAGGCCAGCAAACAGTTAACATTTCTTAACAGCTGATGGTGAGCCCAGTACTTTTTCCTAAGCCTTTCCGTCTTGTCTACACTGAATAATTGAAAGCCCGTTAGTAGTGTCTAGCTCGACGACAATACTGGAGAGTATCTCGGTGAAACGATATTCGGTATTGGTACTTCATAATATTTTAACAGGAATCTTTTAGAGTTGATAGGTGTTGATATCATTATTATTATTAACTAAGATCAGTTTCTTTATCACTCGTTCCGACGTACCGCAACTGCCCCTATTGGATATCCAACTACTCTTGAAATAGCAATATTGCTGTTTCTCCAAGTTAAGTGGTGATTCTACACGTGGATTTCTTAGGCCTATATGATAATATAAAAAAAAAAAAGTTCAATATACGATCGAATTTCTGTTTCCTTCCATCTTTGTCTTGCTTGATACTATATATCGTCTTCTCCGCTTCGCCTCACTAAATCCGTTCAGTAACATATATCTATGTTATTTTATTTTAATCATACTTTAGACCATGCACTGTATAACATTTACAATTGCAATTCTTTCTATAATAAGTTGTGCTATGATGTTTTATTTTTAATTTTCTATAAATTTTTTTTTTTTTTTTAAATTATAATTTTAAGGAGTGATAAGAATATCAGACTCAAAAATAGTATCTTAATAATAACAACTAGTTAAACATTATGCGTTGTTAATGGAAATAATAAAATGATCTTAATGAGTGCGCGTAATTAATGGCATGATTTATTCTGATGGAGAGTGTATATATATTTAATCAATGCTAATCTTTTTATGATACTTGTACTTTCTCTGCGATCCGTGATATAACTTATACTATCTGAGCACATTATGACTGTACATTCAACCTGTAGAAGTATCTTTAGTCTACTCTCCCTTTCTTGGTGTTGATTATTCTCTCCAGTAAGTATGATAAGCTGTGCTACTAGAAAAGTTGTAAATGCTCATGAAATAAACTGACCTGATTAGTACTGATCTTCGGGGGTTGAATTGGACAATCAACTAAGTGGATTCCATCATCTATGATTTTTTGTTTCAGTTTCCGTGGGATGATTGTTTTTTCAAGGCTTATCACAGACTTGGTGGCCTCTACTTTTAGAGATGTTGAGAAACCGGGTCTTGTAGAACTCTGTTATTATATCAATCGGCGAAAAAGGATAGAATACGGTGGACCATAACCTATGTGAAAAGCTCATGTATATCATATACAGGACTTATTCTTTATCGTTCACACCTTATGCATAGGATGAATCTCTTTGCCCACGGAACAAGGTAAGACTATGAGAAGAGGAAATTAAACAGGAGGTTAAATAAGGCAAGCCATATTGACTTCTCTTTGTTTGCCTGATCTCTCAATAATTGTTTAATATTTCTGCATTGAATAAGGAAAGCATATTTGAAGATTGGCGCTTATTTCCTTGAAAACGTGTAATTAGTTCTCAATATATATCCTAATTTACCTCTTTGAAATTCGCATGATTGATCATCATGGAGAGATCTTGTATCTCTCTCTATCCCACGCGAAATCTGTTATGGTGGGAAATCACTCGATGAATGACATAGTATTTTTGACTCACCTATGATTTAAGACGAAATGAACTACATGTAAAATATAAATAATCTATTGCAAACCTATCACCACCAACTATGTTGCTGAAATTCGAATGCGGAAAATAAATGTGACCTTTCTAAATTTCAATATGAGTGATTATATACAAAGTACTCACAAAGTCAGCATAGCTCCTTGTTGTCCTCCTGTTTATGCAAATATCTATCTATACCTTCTCGTATCCTCTAATACACTCTTAGTGTGCGAAGTAGGCACGAGCGAAGTATGATCACACTAACTGATGGATTCTTCTTTCTTTTCTTGTGGGAAGACCTCGAACTCTGATATAGGTTCGGTCTAGATGGAGCATGCGTCTAATGTATTGGAGATCCTTGACATTTGGTCCAATAACCCACCTTTACATGATTCCATGTGATGTGTATTTCATTATTCAGTTAGAGAGAAGATATATGGTGGTCTATTGATTTGGAAAAAGCTTGTTTAATTCTATGGATGGTTATCTTGTGTTTATTTTATTTTTTTTTTTTTTTTTTTTTATTTTATTTTTTCCATCTCCAATCTATTTTTCAAATTAGTCCTTAAAATTTTAATTTTTATGAATATTTTTCTTTATTATTTAAGTATATAAAATTTTTTTTTTTTTTTTTTTATTCAAATAAATAATGGAGTGATGAACAGTATAAATACCGTTATTAGGCAATAGTATTTTTGCATTATACTATGTTATAAGAGCATAAGGCAATAAATATTACAGAAAACAAAATAATATGGAAAACTTCTATATTATGATGTATATTTAAGGATGATATTGAAAGTTCATGAGTAAGTATGCATTATTATCATAGGTAGATATGGATATAGCTATTGCTTCTATAATGATTCAAATACTCATTTTGGATTTGCCTACTAATTTGAAAGCTTGGAAATCATAGTCAACCTAATTTCCATCCTGTATTTTAACTCAACATGAAAAATTATGTGTATTTTCAATTAATACTTATAGAGCACCTTAGTAATTATCATCTCAATAATCATTAAATCTCGTTTGATAATTAATGATTTATTGTTATTGAAATGAAAGAAACTATATTTATTGAGAGTTATGAAGATGAAAAGTCTCATTTTCTTCAATGAAGTTATGGTAATAGCCAAATAAAGTAACAATTACAGTACCTATCATCAATATAACATTAAGCAACTGACTTAAGATTGATTACCATCACCCGCCGAACCTATATGGTTAAATAGAAACAAGTCCGCAAAATCCAAAAAAGACAAATACAATAACAAACATCCAGTCGAAAGAATTGAACAATAGTAAATTGTACATATAGAACGACCTTCTTACAAGTATTCATATAAATAAAGTCAACATTACGCCGCTTGTCGTTATACCGCCGATATTGAAGTTATATGCGAATGAATATAAACTAATAAAAAACAGTATTCCATTATATCTTGTGTGATATTATATTCTCTAGCAGATCAACCGATATGGGCAACCAACCTCTAGTGCATATAACGTTGTCTATACTTCTGTTCTCTGCGATAGAACAATGACTAGACGTTGGCTGTAGAGTTAACACCACGGAGCCCCCATTTCTCAATGAAACAGCGTTATAAGGTCGTACATGCTTCTGAGCTTCTCATACCTTAGTGATCGGGGCACCTTCGGTCCTCAGATAACACCTGGGTACCTCAAACAATGACATCAGCCGCTAGTCATCAGACATCATGTCCATCTGATAGAGGGTAAGTTCATCCAGTACCTTTGACGCCCAATACGCAAGGTTCGCGGTCATTCCAGCAAGATACAAAGAAATAGATCAAACAGAAAGCAGTCTAAATCCTACCAATCCTTCTTGGTACTGTTTCGAATCGAACCCAGGTCATCCTACCCGAACCCCGCAAAGTCCACACTGGCTCTCACAGGCGTTTGAACATTACCCAAAGCTAATTCTTCACGCGCACAGGACGAGCTCGTTCACGTGTTCTTCCACAACAAAGAAGTATAACTCCGCACATAAGTACTCCTCGTTGTAAAGCCGAATACCCTGTGCCTCGGTAATGAAATAGATGGTCATTTCTAGATGCAAACCACCGTCAGTTCAAACGTTTAATGCTTTATTAAGCCTATATCCTCGAAACCTCGAGAGGGTGTATAAAAAACGACAGCACGTAACTTACAGAGAGTGCGGACTTTGTAGAGAATTAAACGGAATTACTCCTAGCATCCAATCGAGGTACGATTACGTGCTCAATCTCCGTCGCAGTTAGGCATATAGGAGGCAAGACTGTAGAGATGCGAGACCGTCTCGGGAGAATGGCCACGAACCGAAGAGACCTACATAACGTGGAGACATTCTGGAGAGAGTAGGAATAGCGTGCCTGCGGAACAGAGCGGGCGTGTGGAGGAGACGCGCGCGGAAGGTGACTTGGGAGATTAGAAATACACAGGAGAGGGGGCGAGCGGAGAGGTGATGGTTGTCCCTGTCTCACGGCGTGATGGTCTCAAGTTTGAAAGGGCGATGCTCTGTTGGAAATGTGCTATTCGGCGACAAGAGCGAAGGAATCGTGCCATCGCCGTCACGCTTGTTGGTGAAGCGGGAGATTAGGTCGTCGGAGGATGACTTGTCGCGATTGGAGACGACGACGTTCATGTAATCGTCAACGACCTATACTCTCAATCTGTCAAAGATGTGACTCAGTAGAAAAAACATCTCAGTAGCATATATTGTAAATATATTTCATATTAATTTCACACATAAATATATCAAAATAGATAATAAGTTGAGACTTGGCTTGACCTTTCAATTAAAATCTGTCCTGAGTACTTCTTTTTAGTCTCTGGAATCCATATGACTATTAGGAAGCTTCTTTACATCTTCCATACAAGATATTCCCAGGAGGTAAATATACAAAAAGCGACTTAGTGCAAAGAGAAAATAGAACGATAAGCAGTGTTACCGCAGATTGACAGAAATCAAAAAAGCATTAGCCAGGAAAGGGATTTTCAGGTGACTAATAAATCCATAGTGTGGACAGTGAAGTACTCTGGTCCACTATACCCTAAAGAGCGTGAGAACGTCCAACCAAATGATTACATCTAAAAATCACCACCTTGGATGTGAAGAAGTCGCTTGAAAGTGAGTCCAACCGACATTAGGCATACCACATCCTGGTGCTCATTTGATTGACCTAAGAACTAGACACCTATCAAAAACGCGAGTTCTTAAGATTCGTAACGAGTTACACCCATCGGAGATCATTGGCATGACTACTATATTAGGGAGTTCGTCAGTCGTTGAATCATCCAAATAGCCACAGTACTAATGTAAGACTTACATCTTGGTATGCGCTGAATCAGCCACGTGGCACCGTCACTGTTGAAGATCCCTTGGCCCAAGAGATCATGGAATGCTGTTTGCCAGTTGGGCCCTTTCGGGTAATTATCAAATCGGACTTTGAGGACGTGCTCGATGTTCTTGGGATTGGACGTGACTGTGTAAAACCCTTGCTTGCGTGCCAAGAAAGGAAAAGGCAGGATACAAGTCTGGTATGTGGCCGAACCAGAAACTTTGATTCGGCCTATTAAATTTAGGGTAATCCAATCATGAACCCGATTTCGATTCATGAAAAGGATTGGAAGGCTTCCAAGGAAAGGATACACTCTCGGACCGGTTAGGGTTCGAGAGAAAAGGTGGAACCAAAGTAAATATGCGAATAACAAAGCAATAAGAGTATAGAGTAGAGGAAGTGTCTCAATTTCAATCATGGTGATGGTAGCTAATACACCTTAAGTAATATTGTTGATGCATATATAAAAGATTTATGTTTTAAAAAAAAAATTGGTGTTGGAAGGAAATAAAAAGGGTGAGAGTTGATGAATTTATAGGGGCGACATGCATGAGAGGAGTTTAGGAAGGGTTGTTAGGAATAATTAAAGGAGTACTGTGTGGTGTTACGTGTTAGGTTGTCAGAGTCTCAAGAAAACTTGCAAGTGTAACTATATATACCATCCATGCATGTACGCATTATTTTTCCTTTGCACTCCTGCGGGTATATGGGATAATTTTGTGATTTGTAATAATTAATTTAAAATAATGAATTTTTAATGTTTATATTTGTTTAATTCTTTGAATTTTATGATATTAATTAATAAAAAAAAAAAAAAAAAAACAATATAGGTAGGCATGAAATAAAATAAATCAAGTTAGGACGATATGAAATGTGACTATGTTGACAAGTATATTGGCATAGTCAAACAATAGAAGCTCCACCAATAAATTACATTAAAACTTCTTATCACTACAAAAATACATACATTGAATATTTATGAGACTTGGTTAGAGATTCGTTAAAGTCAAATAGTTACCAATGCGATTAATTTTTTTGACAATAAATTTGTGGGTAATACTTATCGCGAAACATACAGAAGAGACATTAAGCGCGAACTTAACTTTCAGATTTATTGTCAGTAAATTAATCGTAAGTCCATTTAGTAAATGTTGCTCTTTTGAATGACACACAAGAAGTTATGTCGGTAAATTCTACGGTAGACATCCCTAAAATAGAGAGCACGAACATTCTCCTCCTTCATTTCGAAAAGCCTCTCTCTTTCTAATCTCTTCTTTCATTCATTTTTTCTCTCTGACCTGTTTCTATCACCGCCACTTCATCTCCCTCTATCACCGTTAGGTTTCATGCATCTACCCAATATTAAAATTATAATTTAAAAATTTATACATGCTTAGATTTTGGCAATTGAAGTATTTAATTATCTATATGTAATTTAGAGTTTAAAGATTAACTTAACATAGGATTTGCGTTTTGGTTATCAATATGATAAATTTAGCTACTCAATATTATTATTTAGTATTATATTTTTTTTTTTTTATTTTGGTTATTTTCATAGTTGATTATTAATGTTAGAATTATTTAGGATGAATAGAATTAAATAAATAAGATGATATAATGCATTTAGTGTTTGTTTATTTTATAAAGTTAGATTTACTTTTGAATTATTCTATTAAATGTACTGTGCATTTGAGAGTTTTGTAATTAGTAAGAAAACACGATTGAAGTCTCTTGGTGGGTGTATAGGATTTTTCAATCTTTGTATGTTGGTTTTAGATAAAATATTTGGTTTGGATGGAACCGTTGAAGGGTGAAAAAAAATCTGCATTAAAAAAAAAAAAAAAAAAAAAAAAATTCATTTTAAAATTTATTTATAATTTAAAAGTATGTGATATTTTTGAGGAGTAGAAATTATATTAAAGACTAATAAATAAAATCAATGATAATATTGTGACACAAACCGCTTATATTTTAAAGCGTTACAACTTTAATGGCCTTATGTAAGGAGATTATGTATAGATAATTATTGAGTATATTTAAATATTATCGTCAACACACTCACACTTGGGTATCATCTTTAACACACACTCTCCTCCTATTTTATATGTTGTTTTTTGGGTTATTTTGTTATTATAGAGATTATTTGGGTGGTGATGCCTCCATATATATACCCTTTTCCTATCAACTATTTGCTTATATAACTTCAATTATAGTCCTACCCTTGTGCTATAGAAGATTTGCTGACTCCCTCTAAATCATTTTATTTTGTAGTGTTGTTATGTTGATTAGTTCATATAATTTAATGAGTTTAATTCTGGGTTTTTGATATTTTGAGGTTTATATATGATAATGATACAAAGAGAGTGTTTTAGTAAGAATTGGCGTGAAATTTGTAATATCGTTGTTAGAATGAATGGTAAGTGATAGGTTGGTAGATTAAGTTAACCCTAAGGATTCACATTTATGTACGGCAGTAGTGAGTAAGAGACTATGTTATTAAGCCCAATGGCTCCCAAGGTTACAGAGGGGTGAGGTTCTAGTGAGTGTCGACTTGTAGGTCGTTTGAAGATGAGTGAGCGTCCCTTGTCCTCATATCAACCATACTCCGACCCATATCATTGTATATACTGCGCACCATACAGTTTCGCCACTCACTGTCCTTTATCTCTCATCCTGTAGCTTATTCGATCTGAATCTCAGATGTGAACGGTCTTAACAAGGCGGAGGATACCTCAGTGCGAAAATATCCGTTAGAGCTTAATTTTCGAGTCTTGAGATGAGATCCTAGAACCCTTCTAGATTTACCTATTGTGTCTCTATCTGCATCACCCCATCAACAGATTACCAGCGGCGATACGAAACTCAGAGCCCGTGCGTTGAGGAGGCAGATGTTATCCTTAGGTGTCTCCTTCCACAAGCTAAAAGGAATTGCACGGCTTTCCTGCATACCGTTACCTGTTACCAGGTCATGTTTTACCATTCTCTCGACTTCTCGTGCGTGAGTAAATTATGTTCTTTGTCCTTTGAAGACAATTGTAACTATGCTAAGGCGGTAGGGAAAAGTACAATTATCAATCTTTATTTAATTCTTATCTATTTATAAAACAGTAATAAAATAACTTAAAAATATTTTTGTGTATATATATACCTCAATCGTGTTGTTTATTGTTAGTTTTTATTTCTGGCTTTTATGCCTCTGCTCACTTATTTGCATACCAAATTGCCTCCAATGGCTGCAGCAACATGGTTAATATCTACGATCCGTAACACTCTTTAATAATATCCATATCCACACTGGGTATTACTCACCCATGTAGACTCATAATGCCCTACACGCGCAATTTTTCACCTGATTGTGCCTTGACCTACCGTAGATCATATAGTATGGATGTGCCTGGTATAAGGTTTTGGAAAAAAACAAATGTCTGTCTTGTGCCCTATAAGGGCCTCTCCATAAGCCCTGAGATATTATATGATTGAAATTTAATTTACTCCTTATCTTTTTCATTTACCATTCAGATTGCCTTTGATCTGGATATCTAACGTTTTAATGCTGGTATATCCACTTGTGAAAGGTATCAAGGAGATGTCATAGTGGGATTCAGAGCCACAGAGTCTTCGGAGTGACCAGAGAAGGAATGCATACGGGAGCACACTAGGCAGCTAAACGTTTTCATCCGCAGATGATGAGCGACGTTGTAATGGGCGCAACCATCTAACATCGTGGATCCGTCAAGCCATCAAGAATGAACTGGAGGGTTATTTTAGAGATAATGAGGGATTCAAACGTCACCGTCTGACGAGTGTCGCTAACAGGACTTCGTTGAGTTCGTTGAAGTATACGGGTGGGTCGCCAACCTTCATGAAGACGAAGAGTAGACTGGTAAGAATTTTGTCATTATTTAATAAAAAAAAAAAAAAAAAAAAAAAAAAAAAATAATAATTTTTTATTGTATTTATTGCGTTTGAAAAATTGTTATTTGTAGTCTAGGTCGGAGGATCGTGAGAGCGAACGGGCTGGCAGGATACTGGTCCGTCGAACTATACTGCATTTCTTTGAGGCCACAAGGAGAGATTTGGCTCACAGAACAGGACGGCAACCATTGTGATTATGAGTGTTAAAATAACTCTTATGTATCAAAATTTAGTAAATGATGATTACTTGGTTTCAAGACTGATTAATTTGAGGACTATGTATCAGCTAATACGAACGATGTAGGGAGGCACATAAGAGAGTTAAAAGATAAGAGGTGTGAGGGCCGGTGGACAAGCTAAGAGAAGACAATCAGACCAGCCGTAGTGGACGAGGAAGCCGGTCTAAGACCTCAAGGATGGTAGATCAGGTAACAGGAGTTTGGCGTGAGAAACCACGCGTCTAGAGCGCTCACAAGAAATGGCGTCATCTTCGGGTTTGGGTCGGGTTTTGCGCCAGTGCCTTGCGACTCCTCCGTGGGTGGTGGCAGTTGCCTTTGTCTGTAACCTCGTACCTCTGCACCAACGCCTTGTCAATTGCGCCAGGAAGTTGTCGAGCTTGATGGAGGGAGGTGCCAGAAGTGAAGTAGTAGGACGTTCAGCTAGGCAAGTTGGAAGCACTCATGAGGCAGAATTTTACAGACGACCTCGTAGCGAGACGTGGGAGGGAGAAGCGAATAGACGCAACAATGAATAATACGTACTGAAATTAAAGTTGAGAAGGTTAAGCCTAAAAAAATCAGTTGCAAGGAGAGGCAGATGGGAGGCGTAACAGACTAAGACAGATAGTAGCAGCTGAGAGGCCAAATAAAGAAAGAGAAACAAAAGAAAAAGAAAGAGAAAAAAAAGAAAGAGAAGAAAAAAGAAGAAAAAAAACAGACCGAAGGTTAAAAAAAAAAAGAAAAAAGGGCGTGACGAGTAGAGCTGTGCGCGCCACAACACGCGAACGGCGCGGGCCGCCACCGGCTAGGAAGAATCGAGGGGCAGAACGAAGGAGAGAGGGGCATGAAGGGAGTCGGGGGAAGCGGCAGAGCGACTGCTGGTGGCGACGACGTCAGCGATAGTACTCCACGCGCGCTGCAGCGAGGGGCGAGCCGTCACGGAGAGGGCGACGACGAGTTACGGAGATTTGTAGGGAATTCATTGTTCTATATCTTTGCGTGAAGTCATTGTTATTCACTTCTGGTGAAGCATGTTGATGTGGATATTGCAGACCATTTTGTAAATAAGAATGGATTTAGTTGAATGTTTTGTGTACGTTTGGATTTCTGCTAAGCAATTTGTGTACTAAGAGTGTGAGATGTTGACTACGAAGTGGGCTTAAGCTGTGCCAAAAAGAACCATTAAAAATATGTTATCGTATGATTTGTACAGTGTCGGAGATAGTATGCGACGGGTGAACTTTGGTCGCTGACTAAGGCGAGCGAGAAATGGCGCCAAGTTGACCATGGATTAAATTCGGATGGTAGATCATCAAGCTCAGATCTCGACAGAATCCATTGAAAAGTACGGGATAGAACATTCGCCGGGGTAATGTAGGTCAACTTGAGGACGAGACAAGTAAAAGTTCGACAGGTAACGTTGATTGATCGAGCGGAGTGAATATTTGATGAAACATCGACAGTAAATCGGACGGATACTCAGCGGGGTGTTCGTTGTAGTGCAAGGTATAACAGTTGACCAGTTAAAAATTATGAGTGTACATTGAATGCGTTGAGTTGAATATAAAAAAATGAGTTCTGTTAGTGAGTTAGATTATGTACTTTTTAGTAGAAAGACCATTAAAGATTACTAGTGCATCGTATAAAACTAAAGAACTGTAGTTATTAGTGAGACATGTATAAGTGATTATATTTTTTTTAGAAACTAAATTAATAATTTGTTGTTAAGATGTTAATTGGTTGATATTTATCTAATGCAAGCACTACAAAAGGCAAACAAACCAATCCCAAAGGCAAGAAAGAGAAAAGGGAAAAAAAAGCAAAATAATTAAAAAAAAAAAAAAAAAAAATACAGAAAATAAAAAGCGTGACATCGAGGTAGATGATAAAGAGTATGATTATGGTATAGTGTACAAATTACATGACAGTACACCTCTAATCAATTCATGTTGAATGTGAAGAACATATAGATTGGAGTAAAAGATAACAAAATTTTTAATAATAAATAGTATGTTGTCTTTGAAATTGGAACTTATGGTGCTGGCAAGATATGTTACGTATAAATGTATTCAGAGCCAATCCAATCATGATATGATAAGAAATTCAGCAGGTCCACAAACATTGGTAGCTGTTGGTAGAAATGATGCTTTGCCGAACGCTGTTGTTGTTGTTCTGTTGCTTTCGATTGGTGTATAGGTGAGCTGGCCAAATAGTAGCTGTAGAGTTGAAGGGAGAAGCGCAGTAGTTAGAGAACGGGTTTAGTCCAAGATGAGAAATTGAGTTTTGTTGTGCAGAGGAATTTGGGAGTATAAGCAGTAGATGAGGAGGAGAAAGAAAGAAAATCTGATGTACCAAGCCGATGATACTGATTATATGGACGCTATACAGACCTGACGAGAGAAACATGGTGCAACCAGACGAAAATGGAAGGAAGGAAGAACATAGAAGGGAGCTTGCCGGTATATTGGGTCGTTGTTGTCGGTATGGGCAAACTGACATGCACGCAACCGCAGTGATGTTGGCCTGTCGAAGCCCGTGTCTTCGGTGGAAGTAACTAATTGAGAGGCGAGAATAGCAAACTAAGATACTAGTGTCCACGAGATAGAGTTGTACTGGTAGAAATTTATGTAAGAAGAATTGAGTAGAAAATAATATGGCGTCATAAAAGATTTATTGTTCAAAAAGAATTGTTAAGTGAGTTGGATATATATGATGAGTACATATAATGTATAAGAATATAAGAAAATAACGTTTTTACAAACCTATAAATTTAAACTAATAAAAAAAAAAAAAAAAAAACATGAAATTAAATAATTTAGTTTTTTTTTTTTTTTTTTTTTTTATTTATTTATGTATATTGTAATAATAAACTAATTATAAATCAGGAGAAGAGATAGTTAAGCTCACCAGGCCTCTTATTTATGAGAAGATGTATATAAGGGATGACGTGATATGGTGTCATTAATTTTGATGTAGTAAACGAGTGTATACAATATTATCTCCAAAGATGTCATTTTAGAATAATTCTAGTTGTTCCAGGGATCTACTGACTCTATTTGCTGGCATAACTGTCTCGGCACAAACCAGAGTTCCAAATGCTATGTAATAATACGGGTGATAAAAGATTATTCTATCGTACTTATATGCTATTCAGCAACGTATGCGCAGAATATCATATGGCTGGTATGTCACGTTGGTTCTGCGAAGAAGATCTTCAATAGGCAATGGCACTAAATGTGTCTAATATCGAGTGTGCGTTGCAGACGGGAAGATAATAAAACAGTTTTCAAACCCATAGTGTAAATAGGGAATGAGTATCTTACTCGTCTATGTTATTGCTATTTAATTTTTGTGTCAATATATAATTTGGTCTCAGAATTCTAGAACACAATCTCACTATGTCGGGATATAGAGTTATACTAACCAAAGAGATGAATTGTATTTTGAAAGCGAGACCAAAGTCGTCTGATTCGCTAATGATTACGCATAGATATGGAAACCTTTTTCCTCCGCATCGTAGACAGCCTCACGCGATAGTCTAACGCGCCATAGAGAGAAACAAATAAATATATAGTCAAATACTACACAGACAAATACACAAACGCTTAATGCGAACAATATATTCTATTAAAACTACAAAAGCATCTTCTAATTCAACACAAAACTCATATACTAGAGAACTACCTGTGCTGCTACGGTCGTCAGTATAATATTATCTCTGCTGGCCCTCCAGCTCTGACACATGCCTGCGTGTGCCATCCTTTACTCCGCTTCATAATCGGCCTCCGTCCACGTTTGTCTGTTAAGTCGCACGCGAGAATTCGCTGGAGTGACGCGATGCACTTGCTGACAGAGAGAAATCGTTGATACCATCGATCAACGTACGCACTCGCCAACGACTGAGGTGACAGGCAGCCATTGTTAGATATTATTCTTAGAATATAGTGTGTGTCCGATCTTAAGATGATCCTATAGTTAGTTATTATTTAAGCTATTTTTTTTTTTTTTTTTTTTTTTTTTTGTTAATTTGTTTTATAAGGTACAACCTTAGTTTAATCAAAGATTCTCCTTAACATTATAAGTTTTCGAGAAGGTGAAAGAAACGACATTGGATCGGTTAATTTCATATACGAGTTGTTGATGGTGTTCGCCAATGTAACTAATTCCGCGGCAAAAAAACACGTTTGATCATGAAGTTTGCTTTCCTTAATTGTAGCTCCTACAATGGCCCTAGATAATGCTAGACACAAGTATTATATATATATAATTTAATTTATGAGATAATTAATAGAAGATGGTGTAATCTCCCTTGATATGCTAAAGAGCTAGCTTTGAAACGCGTGCGTTTTTCAATACCATTTCGTGTGCTTAAATTCAATGCTTCTTCTAATATGACCGAATTTTAGGAGTTAGATGTGGTTTTTAGAGAGAAGGTTCTCTCCTTCTCTTAGGATTTAGGTTTTTAGGATTTAGGATTTTCTTTCTTCATCACAGGTTCAATGTTCCTTTTATTATTTTTTTAATTTATTTTGAACTCTTTTTTTTTTTTTTTTTTTTTTTTTTTTTTTATTTAATATATTTTGGGTATTTCAGATTATGATTGCTTTTCTTTTATTTATTATATAAATAATTTGGATTTTTCCTTTTGGCTTGGTTGAGGCATTGGAGACTCTTGAGTTATAAACTCATTGTTAATTGAAAATTGGATACTTCAAGAATTAATTCGAGTTCCATAACTCTAACTCTTTCCCAAGGAAAGACTA
Organism: Arachis monticola; assembly: GCA_003063285.2. NCBI lineage: Eukaryota > Viridiplantae > Streptophyta > Magnoliopsida > Fabales > Fabaceae > Arachis > Arachis monticola. Next base: position 14,656 of record QBTX01001982.1, read on the forward strand.
GGACTTGAGGAATCAGAATTAATTCATCACTTAACTTACCTTCAATAATAGAGGTTAACAAAGTGGGAGAAAATCCATTCTCATTACAATTGATAAGGATAACCAGGGATAGGACTTCTAGTTTTCATACCTTGCCAAGAGTTTTATTATTATTTAATAATACAATTTACTTTCTTGCCATTACTATTCTCGCTTTGTTTGATCTTGTATACATTAAAAACCCCCAATTTACAAACTCACTAGACCAATGAATAAGGAACACCTCTACTTAGTTAGACAAACAGAAAATAGTGTTTGAGAGTTCAAAAAGCATTAAACAGAAGACATGCAAATAAATAAGTTGGGAATAAAATATGGAGAAGGCGGTTAAGGTTTCAGAGATATCTATTTTCTGGATTGACTTTTCTTATTAATTTATTCTAATCATGCATGATTTAATTCATGGCAAACTATATGTGACTAGACCTTAATTCCTTAGACCTTTATAGTCTCCTCTAAAATTCATCAACCGCTAATTCCTTGGTCAATTAATTCCAATTAGGGGGTGAAGTTTAATTCTAGTTATTATGCCACAACAATCCTAATTACCCAAATATAAGAGGATTATATGTCACGTATCCCGTTAAGTACAGATAATTAGAATTTAGGAGAAATTTTTTTTAAGCTGTTGTTCAAGTAAAGAGCTTTTCCAAGTTATACAAGAACTCAATTAGAAAGAGGGACATACTTCCGTTCCACCCAAATTCATAAGATAAAGAGCGAAAACAAATCTTGAAATATAAATCAAAACATGAATTAAAATAGAAAAATAATATAATCAATCCATACAATAGACGGAGCTCATAACCTTAACAATGGAGGTTTAGTTGCTCATGGCAAAGAAAATAAGGATTCTGATAAAATGTATTTTGGTAGTCGTGGAATGGAATCCCCTGTGGAATAATTCCAATCCCCTTTTATATCTAATCCTCATTAATTTAAAATTTATCTTCTAAAACTAAAATAATATATTTTCCTATTTTAAATAAAAAATAAAGTTTAAATCAGAATTAATTAAAGCAATCAGCATGTCTTCAATTGATGGATAAGGACCACTTGCTTCGTAGGGTCCACGCCTAACTTGGAGTGGGCATAACCATTCTTGTGTGAATCTCATTTGAGTCTCTGCTATCCCCTGGCTCTAGTCTGTGTTTCTGGGCCAAAAACTGGGTCGAAACTCGGCCTGAAATCGCCCCCAGCATTTTCTGCACGTGGCTCATGTCACGCGTACGCGTCAGCTACACGCACACGTCACTGTACAACTTTCGCTTTTTACGCGTACGCGTTAGCTACACGCACGCGTCGCCATGGACAGCTCCGAATCACGCGTACGCGTCAGGCACGCGCACGCGTCACTCCTCGCTGGTCATCTCCTTGGTTTCTTCTCTTTCTCTGCAGAAACTCCATCAAATCCAACCAATTGCTACCTAAAATAAACGGAATTGCACAAAACTCAAAGTAGCATCCATAGTGGCTAAAAGATAATTAAATCTTGATAAAACTTAACAAATTAAATACAAATTCACTAGGAAAAAATAGGAAAGATGCTCACGCATCACTAACCAAGCAGGATTCTAAACCAAGATTAATCAGATGGGTGTTGCTCCTTCAGGAGTTTGATATTGAGATAAAAGACAGGAAAGGGTTAGAAAATCAAGTAGCTGACCATCTCTCCAGGATTGAGCCTGAAGCAGGCGTACAACCACCCACAGCTGTGACTGAGACATTTCCGGATGAGCAACTGTTCCTTATTTAGCAGGCTCCATGGTTTGCATACATTGCATATTATAAGGCCATGAATTTTATTCCAAGGGAGTACAGTAGGCAACAAGTAAAGAAGTTATTGACTAATGCCAAGTTCTACATTTGGGAGGAACCATATCTTTTTAAAAGGTGTTCAGATGGTATCATCCGGAGATGTGTCCCAGATGAAGAAACACAGCAGATTCTTTGGCATTGTCATGGTTCTGATTATGGAGGCCACTTTGGTGGTGAAAGGATAGCTACAAAGGTCCTTCAGAGCGGGTTTTACTAGCTGACTCTCTTTAGAGATTCAAGAGAATTTGTGAAGCACTGTGACATTTGGAAAAAGCCACGAATCTCCCTGCCAACCATGAAATGCCACAGCAGGGAATTCTTGAGGTTGAGTTGTTTGATGTGTGGGGTATTGATTTTTTGGGACCTTTTCCACCCTCATATTCAAACAACTATATTCTAGTGGCAGTTGATTATGTGTCTAAGTGGGTAGAAGCTGTGGCTCTGCCCACCAATGATGCCAAGGTGGTAATGAGCTTTCTTCAGAGATATATCTTTAGCCGGTTTGGTGTCCCAAGGACACTCATTAGTAATGGAGGAAGTCACTTCTGTAATAGACAGCTGGACTCTTTTCTGCAGAGATATGGAGTCTGTCATAAAGTGGCAACCCCCTATCACCCTCAGACAAATGGATAGGTTGAAGTTTCCAACAGGGAACTCAAGTGGATTCTAGAGAATACCGTTAGTGTTTCAAGAAAGGACTGGTCTAGGAAGCTTGATGATGCTCTCTGGGCATACCGGACAGCTTGCAAGACTCCTATTGGCATGTTCCCTTATCAGTTGGTCTATGGCAAAGCCTGTCACTTGCCAGTTGAGTTGAAGCATAAAGCTTACTGGAAAATCCGGTATCTGAATCTTGATTCAGAAGCTGCAGGAATCAAGCAAATGCTTTAGTTAAATGAGCTTGATGAATTCAGATATTCAGCCTATGAGAATGCCAAGCTCTATAAGGAGAGAACCAAGTTACTGCATGACAAGAAGATTGCCATCAGAGTCTTTGAGCTAGGATAGAGAGTGCTTCTGTATAATTCAAGGCTCAAACTCTTTCCCGAAAAGCTGAAATCCCGGTGGTCAGGACCGTTTGTGGTTACCAGAGCTTCACCATATGGTTATGTGAAAATACAGGAAGAGAATTCTGATAGGAAATTTACAGTGAATGGCCAGAGGTTGAAGCACTATCTTGGAGGCGAGATCGATCGCCAGAGGTCCGCTAATCTACTGAATTAGCAGAACTGACCGTTAAGCTAGTGACGTTAAAGAAGCGCTTGTCTAGAGGCAACCCGATAATTTCGTATCCTTAGTTATTTTTCGTAGTAGTAGTTTTATTACTTATTTGATTTTTATTGAGTTTTTACTGTTTTTCTGATCATGCAGCTATTTTATAACAGGAACCAAACACTTCAGGCGACACAAAAAAAAAATGAGCACACGACGCGCAAGCGTCATTGACGTGTACGCGTCATATTTGTGTGCGTGAAAAATAAAAATGAACAGAAAGTTGAGCAGGAGTGGCGCTGGAACTATGTTTTACGCACAAACCAGCCCACGCGTACGCGTGCCTTCACGCGTGCGCGTCACCCTGCAAATCGGCGTCAATGAGTGTTTGGGCAGAGAGTTGTGCTAGCTTGGGGCTGGAAGTGTGCTAGAGGCATAAACTTGATCACACGTACGCGTCCTTGAGCGTGTGCGTCCTTTCCACATGTGGCCATCCACGCGTGCGCGGGCATGACGTGCATGCGTCATATGAAAATTTTGGTTCCTAGGCCACGTGAACAGAGATTTGTGCGTGTGTGCGGCCGCCTTCACGCGATTCGCACAAACCAAGGGCACGCGTACGCGTGCCGGACGCTTACGCATCACTATCAAAATCGGCCGACCCACGCGTACGCGTGCTGTATGCATACGCGTCGCTTGCACCGCACACCTCCACTAGTGCGCCGTCCAGATTTAAAATTTTCATTCTCTCTCTCTCCCAAATCCTAATTCTCTCTTGTTATTTTATCCTTTTATTCTTCTTTCCTCATAATATTTGTTTTTGTTTTCAGTTCTTCTTTGCTTGAGGACAAGCAAACCTTTAAGTTTGGTGTTGTCGCTTCGCTTATGGCTTTTCTGTTTATTTTAATAGCACCAAATGGAGATGAATATTCTTCATGGAGGAATGAGATAGCCACTAGCATAACTGAGGTGTTGAGTTCCTTTCATTCTATTTCTCTTCCGTTCTTATTTTGCTTTCTATTTTCTATTGCTTTAATTGCCTGTATGGTCTTTAGTACTTTCAGTTCTTAGAATTAGTTTCATTCTGTTATTTGTCTCATGTACCGCTTACTGAACTTGAATCTAAAAAGAAAAAAAAAAGAAGTGATGTATTGCATGATAAATTGAGTTTATATTGAAGAGTAGTCTTATTCACTTACATGTGGTGGTATTTTCTGTGACTCTGAATGCATGACATGAACATTGCATATTTAAATTTGAATCAAAGAATGTTGATGTACATGGAACAGAAATTTAGAAAATTATTATGACTTCTCTTAAATAAACAAAAATTTAATCCTTGAAGCAAAAGAGAGAGCAAAAAAAAGATATAAAAGCAAGGTCCAAGGCTCTGAGAATCAATAACTAGGGAGGTCACACATGATTAAAAGCTCAAAGAGTTGTTTTCCTAGTCACATGCTTGTGGTGTTCTTGTGTCAAGTAATCCTTGAGACAAAACATTTAGAGTCGAGATCAATTGMAATTAGCAGAGTATGCCAAAGGCTTTGAGCACCACTGTCTGGGTGTAACTAAAAGAAAAATCGGAACTTAAAGAGAGTTCCCCAGTTAAGTGCTTGTGGTGTTTCTGTGTCAGGTGAAGCTTGAGACAAAATATTTAAAGTCACGGCTAGGCTCAAGGTGCAAAGCACCAAAGAAAAGAGAATCAAAGAAAAATTTTTGTGTTCAAGGGTTAAATTGAGTTACAAAAGATCAGAGAATTCATAAAATTATCCGGATTCTAATTCCGAATGACATTGACATCCTTCTGATTCAAAGGAGAGTGAGATGCCAAAACTATTCAAGATTGCAGTTGTAAACCCCACTATAAGAAGAGACATGAGCTTAATCGAACTTTCATTCTCATGCAAATTCACATCCTAAGCTTATATTAGTTTGGTTTCTTGAGGACAAGCAACAAGTCAAGTTTGGTGTTGTGATGCGTGAGCATCTTTCCTATCTTTTCCTAGTGAATATGCATTCAATTTGTTGAGTTTAATCAAGAATTAATTATCTTTTAGCCACTATGGATGCTACTTTGAGTCTTGTGCAATTCTGTTTATTTTAGGTAGCATTTGGTTGGATTTGATGGAGCTTCCGCAGAAAAAGAGAAGAAAGCTATATAGGGCAAAAATGCTTAGAGGATGGAGAGGAATTAAAGGCTATATAGGACAAGAATTAAATGAGATGACCAGCGAGGAGTGACGCGTGCACGTACCTGACGCGTACGCATGAAAAGTGAAGTTGCTCAGCGACGCGTGTGCGTACCTGACGCGTACGCGTGACACGCGAAGAAGACCATCGACGTGTACGCGTGACTGACACGTACGCATGAGAAACGCGAAGTGCAGAAAACGCTGATTCCTATTAATTCTGATTTAAACTTTAACTTTTAAGAGGAAAAGATATTATTTTAGTTTTAGAAAATATATTTTTTAAATTAATTAGGATTAGATATAAAAAGGAAAAGAAACTTCCCTTCAGGAGATTCCAATTAGTTAACATTCCATTCCACCTCAGCCAAAATACATTTTATCAGAATCCTTATTTTCTCTCTGAACCATGAGCAACTAAACCTCCACTGTTAAGGTTAGGAGCTCTGTCTATTGTACTGGATTGATACTATTATTTTTCATTTTGATTCATGTACTTATTTATATTTAAGAATTGTTTTCGTCTTTATCTTTTGAATTTGGGTGGAACGGAAGTATGACCCTCTTTCTAATTGAGTTCTTGTATAACTTTGGAAAGCTCTTTACTTGAACAACAGCTTGAAAAACAATCTTCTCCTAAATTTGTTTAATTATCTGGACTTAACGGGATACGTGAACATATAATCCTCTTATATTTGGGGTAATTAGGATTTATGTGGCATAAAACTAGAATTAAGCTTCACCTTCTAATTGGATTAAATTGACCAAGGAATTGACAGTTAGATGAATTTAGAAGAGACATAGAAAGGTCTAAGGAATTAGGGTCTAGTCACATATAGTTTGTCATTAATTAATCTTGCATGATTAAAATAGTTAGTAAGAAAAGTCAATCCGGAAATAGATAACTTGAAAGCTTAACTACCTTCTCCATATTTTTATTCCCAACTTATTTATTTGCTGTCTTCTGTTTAATGCTTTTTGAATCTCAAACACTATTTTCTGCTGTGGCTAACTAAGCGCAATTAATCAACCATTGTTGCTTAGTCTTTCAATTCTCATGGAGATCGACCCTCACTCACCTGAGTATTACTTGGTATGACCCTGGCACTTGCCGGTAGTTTGTGGGTTTATAAATTCTGCACCAAAGTTTTTGCGCGTTACCGGGATTGATAGTGATTAACAAACTATTAGTTGTTTTGATTGCTTAGATTAGGCTTTTAGTTTTAATTTTTTTAAATTTTAGTTTTAGGTATTTTTATGTCACATAGTTAATTTCATTTTAATTTTTCTTTTTATTTCCTTGTTAATTTTTCGAAAAAATTTTTTTGTATTTCAGTTATCATTTTCGAATTTTTCTGTTTATTTTAATTTAGTATTTTCTATTTTATTATTTTAACATAGGTTACTGTGCACGATTGTGAAATCACACTTTTCACAACTCGTACCACTAACCAGCAAGTGCACCTGGGTCGTCCAAGTAATACCTTACGTGGATAAGGGTCGAATCCCACGGGATTGTTGGTTTGAAGCAATCTATGGTTATTTTACAATTCTTAGTTAGGAACGTCAATTAATATTTATCAGTTGAATTGCGAATGAACAAGAGAGCATGGGTAAAGTTACTTGTTATGCAGTAATGAGAATAATGTATTTGGAGTTTTGGAGATGCTTTGTCTTTTGAATCTCTGCTTTCCTCTGTCCTCTGATTCACGCATGCACGTCCTCTTATGGCAAGCTGTGTGTTGGTGGATCACCGTTGTCAATGGCTACCATCCATCTTCATGTGAAAATGGTCCAGGTGCGCTGTCACCGCACGGCTAATCATCTGCAGGTTCTCAATCGACCGGAATAGGATTTACTATCCTTTTGCGTCTGTCACTACGGCCCAGCACTCACGAGTTTAAGCACGTCACAGTCATTCAATCCCAGAGTCCTACTCGGAATACCACAAGACAAGGTTTAGACTTTCCGGACTCTCATGAATGCCGCCATCAATCTAGCTTATACCACGAAAATTCTGATTAAGAGATCTAAGAGATACTCATTCAATCTAAAGTAGAACGGAAGTGGTTGTCAGGCACGCGTTCATCACATACTTGAAAATAACTTCTCCTAAATTTTAATTATCTGGACTTAACGGGATATGTGACATATAATCCTCTTATATTTGGGTAATTAGGATTTATGTGGCATATAAACTAGAATTAAGCTTCACCTTCTAATTGGAATAAATTGACCAAGGAATTGGCAGTTGATGAATTTTAGAAGAAACTAGAAAGGTCTAAGGAATTAGGGTCTAGTCACATATAGTTTGCCATGAATTAAATCTTGCATGATTAAAATAGTTAGTAAGAAAAGTCAATCCGAAAAATAGATAACTCTGAAACCTTAACTGCCTTCTCCATATTTTATTCCCATCTTATTTATTTGCCTGTCTTCTGTTTAATGCTTTTTGAAATCTCAAACAGTATTTTCTGCTTGTCTAGCTTAGCTAATTAATCAACCATTGTTGCTTAGTCCTTCAATCCTCGTGGGATCGACCCTCACTCACCTGAGGTATTACTTGGTACGACCCAGTGCACTTGCCGGTTAGTTTGTGGGTTATAAATTCCGCACCAGCAAACTATGGACTATTATATATTGCTGGAAAGCTCTAGAAGTCCGCTTTCCATAGCCGTTGAGCGCTCCATTTGAACTTCTGCATCTCTAGAAAATCTCTTTCGAATGCAGGTAGGTCAGATCTGGATAGCATCTACAGTGCTTTCTCTGTCTCTGAATCAGACTTCTGCTCCAGCTCCTCAATTTCAGCCAGAAATTACCTGAAATTGTCCAAAAACACAAAAACTCATAGTAGAATCCAAAAATGTAAAATTAGCACTAAAACCTATAAAAACTTAATAAAAACTACTAAAAACTATATGAAAGTTATGCCAAAAATGTATAAAATATCCACTCATCATTAGAATTGACTAATTGGGATTAATTCTACACAATTACCATGTTTGTGGTCCATAACTAGGATAGGAATCATTAATTCTCCAATTCTTGCCAAGAGTCCTTTTTTCCATTTAATTTCTATTTTCATTGCTTTTACTTGCTTTTCATTTAATTACTTGCCATTTTAATTTCTTTCCTCTTGTAATCAAAATCCCCAAATCCCCCATAGTCAATAATAGAGCATTTCATTGTAAATCCTAGGGAAGATGACCCGGGACTTAAAACTTCCGACTATTTTGTATTGATTGTGACATCTTTGAATTAAAATTTGATGTTGGTCAATTGTTGGGTTTGGACTATACTTGCAACGCCAATCCTATTTTGAGAAAAATTCCTAACCCGCTTTTGGTCTCTATCAAATTTTTGGCGCTGTTGCCGGGGAGTTACAATGGTGTTATATTATTGGCTATTGTGAATATGTTAATCTGTTAATATCTTGCTTTTTGTTTGTTTTCTTGATTTTGTTTGTATAGAAGGTTAATTTTGGGATCTCATAGCTTGTTGAAAATTCCATCAAAGCTTGGTGCAATCAATTGAAAATTTTGGAGATTCAAGCATTGTTGGAAGTTCCAAGATAAATATAAGCACAAGTCTCCTTGATTAGAGCTCTTCATAAGTCCAACTTAAGGACAATAAACCAAAGTGCTAGGTGGGAGACACCCCACCATGGTAACATTGTTCCAACCCTTTCCTTGTTTATAATTTTGGTTTATTGCATGTTTGCTTGTCTTAGTTAGCCTAGGATTAGTTTAATTTTGAGCATACATAGGTTAATTTTCATGTGGATCATGCATTTATGGATATTTGAATGTTGTGGGGTTGAACTTTTGATTGAGCTAAGGCTTAGTACCTTTGAATTTGAGAAATTTTTTTTTTGGAAAAACAGGGCATCGTGCGTGCGCACACCCTTGTGCGTACGCAAGCAATATCTATATTTCACTTCTTGTGCGTGCGCACCGACCTGTGCGTGCGCACACTAGCTTGTGCGCCCTCTGTTGGAAGTGCTCGCGCGGCTTGTGCATAGGCGCTCCCCTGTTTTTCTTGCGCTTTGTGCGTGCGCACACAAAGCCCTTTTTGCGCATGATGAGACGCAGAAGCTGGTGAATTAAAAATTATTAAATGGTTATGTTGCAAGTATAGTTCTTAACTCACCGAAAATCTGCCTATCAATTTAGAAATATGTCACAGAGAATTAAATTAAAAATTACTGGGAGTTTTAAGTCCCAGGTCGTCTCCCAACGAGTT
>QBTX01001983.1:0-27856 GCA_003063285.2 Arachis monticola
TGAATCACAAAGGGAGGGGTACCGAACGTTTGCGCCAACGTTCCAGGCGGGCTTCCCTAACTTGGAGGGCTAAACGTGGTGGCGCGGCACTATGCAGGTCTAACCAAGGCCAAACGTTAGGGTCAAAAGTTAGACCCTCTAAAGCGGTGGAACCAACGTCCAAACCAGAGAATTATGCTTGCTGCGGGTATGGAAAAAGTTAGCTGGTCCAATAGTTAGACCCCTAACTTTTGGGCCGTAAAAGTTGGGACGCGGGAACTTTGCTAACTTTCAAGATAACACAACGTGGTCAATTGGTCTGCACTTCGTGTTCTTCTTCAAACTGGTTATTGACAACAGAGTCACATCAAGCTAAGGCCTGCTTTCAATCCAATTCGCACCCAAGAACAAAGGCCCAACTCAAGGCTTAAAGATCATTTTGGAAGTGGGGTACTAATATAGGATTAGAATTCAAAGTTATTAAGGGAGCCTTCGCTTTTGGAAATTTTCATAATAGTTTTTCGGGAGCTTTTGAACTTGAGTGAACTTTAATTTCTTTGCTTTGCATTGTGCTTTCAATTTTTCCAATTTACTTTTGTCTGGATCTTTGATTGGAGAAGATGAAGAAATACTGTTTCATATCTCAATCTTGGATCTCTCTGTTTTTTTTTTTTTTTTTTCTGCATAATTGAATTCCATTTTCTGTTCGATTGTTCTTCATGTCTCTTTTCTTTGGCAATTACATTTCGCTTGGCTATTGTTCTTGTTTGGATCTAGGAATGCATTGAGATCTATACTTGGTTATCTAGTCTCGTGGGTCCTGAGAATCTAAATTTCTCATCTGGTCAATTCCCTGTTTATTGCTTTTTCTGTTCATTTTAAGCTTTAGCTGCTTCAAGATCCGTTTCAATCCCATTCCCTTTCCCGCTGCTTCTGTTTGATGCAATTTAATTTTTCCATTGTTTAAAATTCTGCAAATCCCATTCCACAAATTCCCTTTATCATTTGGCAAGTCAAATTTATTTATTTTTTTTTTTTTTTTTTTTTTTTTTTTTTTTTAATTTCTTGCAATTTAAAGTTTCTGCCATTTTAAATTTCTTTGGTTCTTTAAGTTTCCTAAACAAATTGGGGTATTTCTTGGTTCCTGCTTTACAATCAAATTGCAATTTACACAATTCACTGCAAGTCACACAATGCATACGACCAAAGAGTTCTTGATTGGCGCGTTGAACTAAATCAAATTCTCACACTAAAAGGGCCTAAAAATTGCTGTGCTCAATTTTCTTCTTCAATAGCCTCCTGGTGGATCGGATCGCTACTCACCCTGTGAGTTTTTTATTAAGCATGATATAGACCATAGGTACAGCATTGCCGGTGTTGGATGAGATGTGGAGGGTGCTTTAGGGTGAAAGAGATTCGTAGGTTTCACAGCTCAAAAAAATTTTATGCTTCATCAAGTTTTGGCGGCCGTTGCCGCGGGGGATTGATTAGAATTGCCAATGATTAAGCGCGAGGTGTTGTATTACTAGGATCAAAGGGCAACGGGTTTTTCTTAATTTTTGGACTAAACCTCTAACTGTTTGAAGTTTTGCCTAAGCTAATAGAAACCTCATTCAAGCAATAGAGTGAAATTTCCTTGGCTCATCCTGCTGAATATGATTTTCATAGCTTGAAAAAACAAACGAGAGGAGTGGTTTTTGTTCATTACTCTCTCAAGTTTTCCAACTGTTTGATACTTTGTTCAACTGATTTCCTTCAATCATATCCTGGTCTAAATATGCTCTATCTTCACTTGAATTGGTTGTGACTGTGCAGATCATGGAAAGGAATTCAACAAATTGCTAGCAATGGGCATAGAAGAGTAATACCGGGTTTACACCACCTTGGATGGTAATGTAACCCATGATTCGAAGCAACTATCCACAGCCATGAATAATGTTGCCCAATGGTTTGAAAAGCTTTTCCAAACAAGGAAGCATTATCGGGTGGGAAGAACTAATGAATGGACTCCTAGTCAAATTTAACCCATCAGAAAGAATTGTTAAGCAAGAGGCAGAAGTGCATCCATTGATGTAGAAAAGGGAGAAATTGAATGTGGCTGCGTGCAGTAATGAAGTCCAAACATAGCATGAATGCATCAGCAGACTCTGCAACAATTAGATATGATGGCTAAAAAAATCATTGAGTTGAGACATGCTGTAGTACATATATACAACCTGACTCAAAGCTCAAATGGGTGTAATCAAGCTGAACAAAGCTTATGTGGGCCCAATTTTTTTTTTTTTTATTTTGGTTTGGTTAAGCGCACATGAGCACAAAGGCTAAGAGAACAAGAAGCTCCAAGCAATCACTATAGCATGCTCCAGAACAGACCTCAAGCACCATGATGTTTGTTACTAATCGCCACTTGGCAGGTACTTCTCATATGACGGAATGGGTAGGGGGGTTGAGAACGTTGCAAAAACGGTCAAAGACCAAGTGGACTTCAAGCTGCAATAACTTACGGGCAACTTCAAAAAATCACTTAAAACACAGGCCATTCCCACACACTATAATGAACACGTGATAGGGTTAGCGCCAGGTCTTTAGGGTTTATCTTCACCCTCGCGTTCCTGAGGCCTCACTTCTTATTTGCTCGCAAGAATGACCTTGCAATCAAGTCTATCAACGAACAACTGCCATCAAGTCAACGATACGACTTCCTATAACCTTTGTTCAAAGGAATCTATAATTCTAAGAAATGCTGGGGCGCATGGGAGATCGCATAAGAATTCAAGAATATTGATGGTAATTGAGAGGGGGAAGGGGACATTATATAAGAATGCAGTGCAAAGAGATGATAGAGGCATATGTAACCTCGGGAGGCTTCAAAACTCAGAAGGTTACGTTGAAGTGGCAGAGTGGAAACAATTAGTTGCAAACCGTTGCTGTATTGGGTGAAATAAAAGGGTCTACTGAGAGCGCCAAAGAGCCATGAAAGGATGCTGTGTTAAAGAGGAGGGAGTCATGGAGGAAAATAAGAAGGGTATGGAAAGAGAAACAGAGGGAAGGAAGGCCATAGCAAGAGGAGGAAACCTGAGGCAACAGAAGCCTCAAATTCCATGAGCACAGAGTGAAAGATGTCAAGCTAGTTGACAATAAAAAGAGCGTTTTGTTGGGAGGCAACCCACCGGAGGTAACTATCTTTTCCATATGCTATTTCAATAAAAGGGTTAATTAGTTTATCTATATTGCAAGAAACTAGCTTAAAGTTTGGTGTACAACAATGCCAACAATATAAGGAAGAATGAAGGATTCTAAGTTTGGTGTTTCACCAAATCCCCATTATAAAAAACACATTCTACCATCTCTGCATAATGATGGCTTCAAGCATGATGGATGAACTAGTGTTAAACATATTCTGCTGGTGGTTCCTGTAGTTTTTCAGTTTTGTCATTTTTGAAAAAGTATAAAAAAAAAGAGTTTTACACATGGTTAATCTGATGTATGAGAACCATTGGCAAGTTACTAAGTTTGGTGTTCCCCAACACAAAGTAAGTACAAAAGGCGGGCCTGGATCAAATATTAATCGATAGCAAGCTAACCAATTTGTCTTTAGTGGCTTTGGGGAACAAGGCAACTTTCAAAATATCATTGCAGAGGTCCATACAAGCTGTTGGAAGGACTAAGCATCAGGTCATACGCAAAGAAAGCAAAGATGAGAGGGTTAAAGGCCAAGCAATGAAATGATGATGGTAGAAATAGGAGAGCAAGGGAAGTGAAACTCCAACCAGGTTGTATTGTTAAGGTCATTGTTTTTAGAGTAACATCAAAATATGTGCTCGGGGTAGATGATTTATGTTTTTAATTGAAAGTTGGAATTGAGAATTCCTGATGGGGTCTTGGTGGACTCCTGGGCTTTTTAACCTGCATAGCTGGAGAGTCTTGGGGTCTTTTGTAATTTCAATAGAGCAATGAAGTTGTTTTGATTCTATTTACCATACATTCTCATTTTCAAAACTTGTTTGGGCAACGGCAATTGTTCCCTAAGAGAATTGCATTTTCACCAAGGATGAAGAGGGTGTTTTTATCTTTGAGGGTAAGGAATAGATTCAGATGTTTGGCAAGATTGTTGAGACAATTTTTGAAGGTAAAGGTGGGCAAAAGATTATAAGAGAAGTGTGTGGTTGCTTGGTTTGTGTGAATAATGTATTGAGGTTGCATTGCTTTGTGGAAGAGGAACTTTGGCATGGGTGTATGTTCATATGGCAGGGGGTGACATGGAGTTTCAAAAGAAGGTATTGTGGGATTCTCTAAAAATGCTATTGATTTCCGAGAAGAAATCAGGCAGATTTATGTTTATTACGTTAGGCTTTATTTTCTTATCTTGTCTTTCATATGTCGGTTATTTACAGGCTTTAGGCTTTTGTGGGTTTATCCGGCGTGTAAGAGGGCGTGAGGGTTTAACCGCCCTTCACCATCACCTCAATCTCTCTTCCCAATCACCTATACCACTCACATCCACACACTCTTCCCCATAAACCCCCTACCTTCAAAATTCAAAAACATTTTCCCACCCAATCCCACCCTATAAAGGCCGAACGCTACTCTCCCCTCTCCTATATATATCCGTTCCATTCTACCTTCATTTTCACACAACACAACCCCCTCTTCTATACCTTGGCCGAACCTACACCTTCCTTTCCTCCATATTTTCTTCTTTCTTATTCTCTCTTTCTTCTATGCTCGAGGGCGAGAGAAATATTTTAAGTTTTGGTGTGGTCAAAGCATAATTTTGTTTTCAATTTAACGGACATAAAGAGAATCTGTGAAAAAAAAAGGGAAGACAAAAGCTTCCACCTCCGATTCATGGGAGATGGAAAATATTCATCTCCAAGAGCCATCAAGACCACTTCTATGATGTTGTGGCAAAGAAGAAGGTGATCCCTGAGGTCCCTTTCAAGCTCAAAGAAAATGAGTATCCGAGATCCGACATGAGATCCGAGAAGAGGTTGGGAAGTCTAACCACCCCATGCAACAAGTCAGAATCTTAATGGTTCAAGAGTTCATATGCCAATGCATGGATCACTAGGAAACCATGATCAAAGTATGAACCCGAGTCCAAAGAATTATCTCACAATGGTTCGAGGGAAATACTTAGATTTTAGTCCGAAAATGTGAGGTTGGCATTCCACTTGCCCCATGATGCAGAGGAGATAAACGCCCCCATACACTAGAAGGGTCAACTTTAATCAAAGGTTGGACCAAGTCCTTATGGACATATGTGTGGAAGGAGCTCAATGGAAGAGAGACTCCAAAGGCAAGCCAGTCAACTAAGAAGACTGGACCTCAAGCCTTTAGCTAGAGGATGGTTGGAGTTCAATTCAACGCTCCATCATTCCTACTAAGCAACCGATCTGAAGTTACTGTGGATCGGGCCATCATGATCCATAGCATCATGTTTGGAGAGGAAGTAGAAGTCATGAGGTCATCTCCAATTGAAATCTACAAAATAGCCGACAAGCCCTTTACCATGGCAAGGCTAGCTTTTCCTCACCTTATTTGCCATCTATGTTACTCAGCCTGGAGTTATCATAGAAGGAGACATCCCCATTGAAGAGGATAAAGCCCATCACCAAGAAGAGAGTGTAGCAAGAAAAGAGAGATCCTCCACGGATCTCAAGAGATGCATGAGGAAGCTCATCATCAAGAAATCCTGAGATGCCTCAAGGGATGCACTTTCCTCCAACAATATTGGGAAACACTCAACACCTCCTTAGAAGATTTGAGCCACAATGTTGAACAATTAAGGGTGGAACATCATGAGCACTCCATCATTCTCTATGAAATAAGAAGATCAAAGAGCAATGAGGGAGGAGCAACAAAGGCAAGGACGGGATCATAGAAGAGCTTAAGGAATTGTTGGTCCTTCAAGAAGAAACGCCACTAAGGTGGATTCATTCCTTGTTCTTATTTCTTTCTGCTTTTCGGTTTTTTATGTTGTATGTTTATCTATGGTTTGTGTCTCTACTTCATGATCATTAGTAGTATAGTAACTATGTCTTAAGCTATGAATAAATTCCATTAATCTTCACCTCTCTTAAATGAAAAATGTTTTAATTCAAAAGAACAAGAAGTACATGAAATTCGAATTTATCCTTGAATTTAATCTATTAATATTGATGTGTGACAATACTTTTTATTTCTGAATGAATGCTTGAACAGTGCTTGTTTTTGATCTTGTTGTTTATGAATGTTAATACTGTTAGCTCTTGAAAGAATGATGAACAAAGAGAAATGTTATTGACATCTGAAAAATCATGAAATTGATTCTTGAAGCAAAAAGAAAAAAAGAAAAAAATGACAAAAAAATAGAAAGAAAAGAAAAAGCAAGCAGGAAAAAGCAAAGCCTAAAAAACCAAAAGGCAGAGGTAAAAAGGATCCAAGGATTTGAACATCAATGGATAGGAGGGCCCAAGGAAATAAAATCCAGGCCTAAGCGCTAAACCAAGCTGTCCCTAAACCATGTGCTTGTGTCATGCAGGTCTAAGTGAAAAGCTTGAGAAGAGTGGTTAAGTCGTGATCCAAAGCAAAAAGAGTTGTGCTTAAGAGCTCTGGACACTCTACTGGGGACTCTAGCAAAGCTGAGTCACAATCTGAAAAGGTTCACCCAAGTATGTGTCTGTGGCATTTGTTGTATTCGGTGGTAATAGCTGGAAAACAAAATGCTTAGGGCCACGGCCAAGACTCATAAGTAGCTGTGTTCAAGAATCAACATGCTTAACTAGGAAGTCAATAAACACTATCCGAAATTCTAAGTTCCTAGAAAAGCCAATCATTCTAAAACTTCAAAGGGAAAAGTGAGATGCCAAAACTGTTCAGAAGCAAAAAGCTACAAGTCCCGCTCATCTAATTAGAATTAATATTCATTGATATTTGAAATTTATTTTTCATATAGTTATATATTTCTCTTCTTTTATCCTAATTGATTTTCAGTTGCTTGGGGACAAGAAACAATTTTAAGTTTGGTGTTGGATGAGCGGATAATTTATACACTTTTTGCATTGTTTTTTAGGTAGTTTTTTAGTAAGTTCAAGCTACTTTTAGGGATGTTTCATTAGTTTTTATGTTAAATTCATATTTCTGGACTTTACTATGAGTTTGTGTGTTTTCTGTGATTTCAGGTAAATTCTGGCTGAAATTGAGGGACTTGAGCAAAAACTCTGAAAAAGGCTGACAAAAGGACTGCTGATGCTGTTGAACTCCAAATGGCGCGCTCTCAACGCGTTGGAAAGTAGACGTCCAGAGCTTTCCAGCAATATATAATAGTCCATACTTTATTCGGGAAATTGACGACGTAAAGTGGCAGTAACGCCAAGTACATGCTGTTGTCTGGAGTTAACGCCAGAAACACGTCACAACCCGGAGTTGAACGCCCAAAACACGTCATAACTCGCGTTCAACTCCAATAAACGCCTCAGCTCGTGGATAGACAAGCTCAGCCCAAACATACACCAAGTGGGCCCCAGAAGTGGATTTAGGCATCAAATACTTACTCATTTAAACCCTATAGCTAGTTTATTATAAATAGGACTTTTTACTATGTATTAGACATCTCTGGACGCTAGTCCTTAGACCATGGGGGCTGCATTCGACCATGCCTGAACCTTTCACTTATGTATTTTCAACAGGGAGTTTCTGCACAACAATAGATTAAGGGTGTGGAGCTCTGCTGTACCTCAAGTTCAATACAATTACTATTTTATTTAATTTTTTTTATTCTTATTCCAAAGATTACGTTGCCTTCAACTTGATGAATGTGATGATCCTGACTATTTATATCTATTATTCTCATCATAAACGCGCGTGACTAACAACCACTTCCCGTTCTACTTTAGGCGGGCGCAAGATCTCTTGATCCGCAACAGATATCTCGTGGTATAAGCTAGATAGATGGCGGCATTCATGGGATCCAAAAAGTCTAAAACCTGTCTGTGGTATTCCGAGTAGGATCCTGGACCCAGAAAGTCTAACCTTGTCTGTGGTATTCCAAGTAGGATTTCGGTATTGAAGGACTGTGACGAGCTTCAAACTCCTGAAGGCTGGGTGTGATGACAAACGCAAAAGAATCAAGGGATTCTACTCCAACCTGATTGAGAACCGACAGATGATTAGCCGTGCTGTGACAGAGCATTTGGACCATTTTCACTGAGAGGATGGGATGTAGCTATCAACAAAGGGTGATGCCTCCAGACGATTAGCCGTGTAATGACAGCGCATAGGACCATTTTCCCGAGAGATTAAAAGTAGCCATTGATGGTGGTGATGCCCTACATACAGCTTGCCATGGAAAGGAGTAAGAAGGATTGGATGAAAGCAATAGAAAAGTAGAGATCGAGAGGATTCTAGCATCTTCCACACGCCTATCTGAAATTCCCACTATTGATCTAATAAGTATTTCTATCCTTTTTATTTTATTTATCTTTTAGTTATCTAATCCAATTACATTTGACCCTATGAAATCCACTTAACTGAGATTTACAAGGTGACCATAGCTTGCTTCATACCACAATCTCTGTGGATCGACCCTTACTCACGTAAGGTATTACTTGGATGACCCAGTACACTTGCTGGTTAAGTTGAACGGAGTTGTGAGCTTCTCTAACAGTGCCTGGAACTCTTTTATCACAATTTCGTCCACCATTGGCCTGCTCATATTCTTCTGCTTCCTTGCCCTCTTTAAGTTTACTTTGTCCGCTTGTGCTTCCTCTCATCCGATTCATTCTGGCTATCTTCCAATCCTCTAATGCCTTCTTTACTGATTCATGACTTTGTTCTACCCTTTCGCGCTCCATTCGTGCTGACTCATCCTTTACATCTTCATATTTTGTTATCCCAGGATGCAAAACAGGCAGTTGTCCGATTAGTTACCCAAGCCTGGCTTGGGTATTCACATGATACCCAGTCTCACTCATGTAGACACCTTCCGAAAATGCTCTGTATTCATCGAAAAGATCTGCTTGTTCGCATCTCATGGATGTGTGTACCTTGATGTGCTTGGATGTTGGTTAACCTTTAGATGGCTTCTTGTTGCTGATCTTGCTTTTGATTCAGGTTGTGGAAGGATTCACTCTATTGTCTCCCTTGTTCTATTTGCTGGTCCATCAATTGTTTCTGCCATTCTTCTTGCTGATTCATCCATCTAGAGAATGATCCTTCTTGGCGGTCTATTAATTACAATTGAAACTCCCTTTGTGCCCCTTGATTTTCCATGCATTGCCTAGATAAGGTATCAATAGCCTCTTGCAGTTGGTGCATGCTTAAGGTGGCTGAAGTTTGCTCCTGTAGATGTTGTTCTTCTTCAGCTTGATGATGCCATGCAGGATAGTTGATATATTGGTCAATCTCAAGATGGCTAGGAGGGTGTATGTGAAGCCTTTGGTGGAGGATATGCCCGAAAAGAGGGAGTAGGAAGGGTGAAAATTTGAAGTGTGTGTGGAGAGGTTGTGTGAAGGGGTTTATATAGAAAGATGGCAATTGATTGAAGGGTGTGGGTTGATGGTGTTGTTTGATAGTGGATGGTTGGGGTTTTGGGATTGAATGAGCACAAAGATCACCTCCTTTATGGGGGTCTAGGTTCGGTCTTCAAAATTATCCACTCCCAATGTTGCATGGCAACACTTCCAAAGACATTCCCTATGAAGACAAGTGTGAAATTCCCTTGGCCGAATCTCCCTTCTTCAATTGCTCCATCAAGTACCATCAATGTCCTTTTTGATTCCCTATACACGAGGAAAAATTGCAAATGGTTTAATTGAAATTTTTGGTGGGAAAATTTAAAGTGTGAGCTAGCTAACAAAAAATAATTTAAAAAAAAAAACTAAATGCTTTCCATGAATGCAAATCAATCAACAATTAAGCTCCCCATGCATGCACGTTGGTACACCAAACTTGTTTGTGATCACGTGGTGCAACAAGTTTGGGAAATAAAGTCTCCTCACAAGGTGTGTCTAAACCTTACTTGGTGTGCTTTGAACACCAAACTTATCATGTACTATACGTTGCATGTAGAGGGGCTTTATATTAGTTGTCAAAATTGATTTAAAAATCCATGAAATCTGCCGTATTACTACTATTAGAAATTTAAGAGTGAGGGTATAGAACATGGGTTGCCTCCCATGGAGCGCTTCTTTAGCGTCATTAGCTTGACGTTTGGTCCTTGTCAAGGTGGTTGATAGTTCTTGAAGTCTTTTCCTCTTGCAGAAAACCTATGTTCGTTGGCTTTGTTGATAAGTTCCATATGCTCTAAGGACAAGATTTTGTTGATAGTGTACACAGGAGGCAGCTGAGATGGAATAGTGGGGAGGTGAGGTGGTATAGATGGAAAGTATGTAGAAATCACTTCATCACCTGGCGAGAAATTTTCTTTAGGAATTTTCTTATTTCTCCATCCCCTTGGAACTTTCTTCTTTGTATCTCTTGATGCTCGCTTGCTTTCTATAGATTCTTTCCCTAAGGACTTCTTGTTGCTAGCTTTGCATGATTCTGGTGGGTTTAACTCCCCTTGAGTTACCTTGAGATGAGGTTCTTCCTGAATACATGGCTTACCAACCAGTGGGATTTCTAGTGGTGTTGTTTGTGCTTCACTGCTTGTTTCTTGCATCAGTGCTTCATTCTGCTCTTCTCTTGATTCTTTGTTTTCTTGACTTGCTTCTTGTGAGAGGTTGAAAACATTGAAGGTGAGCTGCTCATCATGTATTCTCAGCACTAGCTCTCCTCGCTCTACATCTATGAGTGCTCTGGTTGTGGCTAGGAATGGTCTTCCCAGAATGATGGGGTAAATAGGATTCTCATCCATTTCCAGAACAACAAAATATGTGGGAAGATAGTAGCTCCCAACCTTCACCAGCATATTTTCAACCACTCCTATTGCTTATTTTTGAGTTTTGTCAGCCAATCTGATAATTACATCAGTAGGAGTTAGTTCATTGATTTGGAGTTTCTTCATGAGGGAGAGAGGCATTAAGTTGATGCTTGCTCCCAAGTCACAAAGCCCTTTGTCAATCATTGTTTCTCCTATGGCACAAGGAATGTGGAAACTCCCTGGATCCTCCTTCTTTATGGGTGGCACTGGTTGAATGAGAGCACTGCAATCCCTATTCATCTTTATTGTTTGTCCACCCTTCAATGGAAGTTTTCTGGTTAGTAGCTCCTTTATATACTTGATGTAGAAAGGCATTTTCTAGAGGGATTTAATGAATGGTATATTTACATCAAGAGATGCAAACATATCAAGGAACCTTGAATACATTCTCCTTGCTACACCACCTTTAAGCCTGTGGGAAAAAGGTGCATATGGGTTCAATACCTCCTTCTTCTTCAGCTCTTCCTTGGATATAGGTTGGGGTGTATAGCTTCTTTCCTCCTGGCTTTCTTTTTGATTATTTTGGAGGTGTTCTACTCCATTCATACTCCCCTCATCACTTGTGATTATCATTTTACATTCTTCCCATCTCACCTTCTTTGTTTCTCCTCTTGGATTATTCTCTGTATCACTGGGGAATCCATCAGTGGGTTTGGGAATTTATTGAGATAGATACCCTACTTGGGACTCCAATCTCTTGATGTTTTCTCCTTGGTTCTTGATATTGGCTCGCACTTCTTCCTTAAACACTTTGTTATGTTTGACTTCTCTACATAAGCTTTCAAGTAGAGCCTCAATATTTGAGAGCCTATCATCTGTTAATGATGGTGGGTTGAGATTAGGTGGTTGAGAAGGTTGGTTAGATGGATGTTGGTAGTATCTCTGTGAGGTGTTTTGATGAGTTGCATTGTTGTTGGAGTTGAGGTTGTGGCGTCTCTGATCTTGCCCTTGATCTTGTTGATTTCCCCATCCAAAGTTGGGGTGATTTCTCCATCCAGAGTTGTAAGTTTTGGAGTATGGATCATGGACTTGTCTAGGCGAGTTTCCAACATAGTTGGCTTGCTCCCAGTCACCTTCTTCTCCTATGTTCACTCTTTCTTGAGCTGGTGATGAAGTGATGGCTGCTGCAACTTAGTTCTCCTCCACCTTCTTGGTAAGATCTGCTAGCTGCTTGGTGATCATCTTGTTTTGAGCTAATAATGCATCCATGTGGTTCAACTCCATTACTCCTCTGGTGTTACTTCTTTCGGAGGCATAGAAGTAGTCATTTTCAACAACTATTTCAATGACATCTATGGCTTCTTTAATGGTTTTCTTCTTGTTTAGAGAGCCTCCTGATGAATGATACACAGCCTTCTTTAACTCATATGAAAGACCTTCATAGAAGATGTGAAGTTGAACCCACTCATTGAATATCTCTGGTGGGCATCTTCTTGTTAGGTCTTTGAATCTCTCCCATGCTTCATAAAGTGTCTCACCATCTTGCTGCCTAAAAGTTTGCACCTCAGTTCTCAGCCTATTGATCCTTTGAGGAGGGTAAAATCTTGCCAAAAACTTGTTCACCACTGCTTCCCAATTTGTTAAGCTCTCCTTTGGGAAGGATTCAAGCCATTTGGATGCCTTGTCTCTGAGTGAAAAAGGGAACAAGAGCAACCTATAGACATCTGGATGGACTCCATTGGACTTTACTGTGTCACAAATCCTCAGGAAGGTTGTTAAGTGTTGATTAGGGTCTTCTTGAGCACTTCCTCCAAATGAACAATTGTTTTGAACCAGAGTGATGAGCTGGGGTTTTAGTTCGAAATTGTTAGCATGTATGGTGGGCTTCTGAATGCTGCTCCCACAGTTTCCTGGATTAGGATTGATATTGGAGCCTAAAACTCTCCTTTCTTGCCCAGCACGGTTTGCATGGCCTTCTCTGGCATGATTATGAGCTTCTTCTTCATGATTGTTCTCCAAATTCTCTTCCATGTTGGGTTCAAAATACTCTTCCTCTTCTTCCTCAGCACCAATAMTTCTTTTCCCTCTTGCTTCCCTTCTTAGTCTCCAAAGGGTCCTTTCAAGTTCTGAATCAAAGGATGTTGAAACTCCTTCTCTTCTCCCTGTCATACAACAGATAGATTGCACAACAGGAGATAAAATGAAGAAACTATTCTTGTTAGAGTAATTGTTAGTGTGAGTGATGCAAATTATCAAACAGTTAGTGGGTTAGTGAGCAGAATTGTAATCAAAGAAAGAGAGAACACAAAAATAAAGAGGGTGAAGGGTGTGAGGAAGAAATTAAAAAAAACTAAAAGAAAATTGACTGAATCAAATAAACAAAAAGAAAAATGCTCAATCTAGTGATCTTCAAACTTAATCAGTGTTGATTCAAAATCAATCCCCGGAAACGGCGCCATAAACTTGATGCATGAAAACTTTTCTCTCAACAAAATTCCCTTTGGCAAGTATACCGAATTGTCGTCAAGTAAAACTCACAATAGAGTGAGGTCGAATCCCACAAGGATTGATTGGTCAAGCAACTTTAGTTAGAAGAATATGCTAGTTGAGCTAAACAGAATTTAGATTGAGAACTTGCAGAAATTTAAATGACTGGAAAGTAAATAATAGAAATTAAAGTGCAGAATCTTAAATGGGGATTTGGGGTAATGAGCATGAAAATAAATGGCAAAAAGTAAAGAGAATGGGTAAGATCAGAAATAGGGTAATCATTGGGTTCAGGAGATGTTGCATTCTCCGGATCAAGTTCATTCTCATCTCCTTAGCCTGAATCGATGCATTCATTGATCTCCTTGGCAATCTTAGGTGATTGTATCCCAATTCCTTGGCAATCCAATCTCTCTAAGCTTAAACAATTGCCCAATTCCTTGATTTAATTGCTCATGGGAAGAGATGAAGTGTGGTCACTGATTATACCACATTGTATTTCCAAATCAAAGTGTTGGGAGGATTACATGTCACTATATCCACCCAGACCCCAATTTGGTCCAACATGAGAAAGCATTTCTAGCATGATCTCCTCATCCCTTTTTCCAAGCTCAAAGGAGATCCAATTATGGAGAATTTTCTTTTCCAAGACAACTAACCAATTGAATTAAATCGAAAGCTTTCTAGTAAAATCAAGAGAAAAGAAAGAAGAAGAAGAATGAAAACTATAATTGATCCATCAAATTACAACAGAGCTCCCTAACCCAATGAAAGGGGTTTAGTTGTTCATAGTTCTAGAAATGAAAAATGGCAGAAAAGAAGAATCAAAAAGTGCAGAAAAGTAAATCCATAGAGAGTAGTTCCCAAATGTTGCCAAGCTTCTCTATAGTTCAAAACTACTCCTATATATACTACTCTTCTTGATCTTCTAGTGAGTTCTTCAAGTCTTGGATGTGGGCTCTGGATCTTGAGTTGAAGCAGTTCTCATCTTTAGTGGGCCCAAGTTGCAGAGAAATATGAATTAGGCTTGGGTATTTAGTGAGATTAACGTTGAGTGCCATTGTGGGTTCGAGAACGTTAGTGGCATTCACTTTTCCCACTAACGTTCCAACTTTATATACCCATGTTAACTCCAACGTTAGTGGTCTTAACAAGACCACTAACGTTGCCTTTTCAATTTTTGGCCAACGTTATTGGGACTCACTTTTCCCAATAACGTTGGCTTATACCCCTTCGCGAACGTTAATGGGAATCACTTTTCCCATTAACGTTGCTTAGTGCCCTTTGTTCCTACGTTAGAGTTCATGATAGTATAGCTAACGTGACTCTTAACGTAGGTGTGTTTTACCTTCGAGAGCATTAGTGACACTCACCTTTGTCACTAACGCTCCAAATGCCCAAATTCTCTACGTTAGAACTCACGTTAACTAAGTTAACGTGGTTCTTAACGTAGTAGTGATGCCATCTCCCAACGTTAGTGACAAAAGTGAGTATCACTAACGTTGGCTCCTTGATCTCAATTCCACGTTAACTTTCACGTTAATGGTCTTAACGTGAAAGTTAACGTAGGCAATGCTAGTTGGTCCAACGTTAGTGACAAAAGTGAGTGTCACTAACGTTGGATTTTGTTTTCCTCTTCCACGTTAGAGTTCACATTAACTAAGTTAACGTGACTCTTAACGTGGATCATTGCCAAGTTCTTCAACGTTAGTGATGTTCACTTTTACCACTAACGTTGGAGTTCCTTTTTCTTCTACGTTAACTACCACGTTAACTTAGTTAACATGGCAAGTAATGTGAGCTTTGGATGGCTTCGCAGGCGTTATTGGTGATCACTTTTTTCATTAAAGTTGCAAGCTTTTCACCATTCCACGTTAGTGTGCAGGTTAACTAGGTTAACGTGAGTACTAACGTGGTTCTTCCTTGCTTCCTTTGCCCTGAAATCAAGTAATTAAAGTGCATCAAAGCTCTAGCCAAAGTCATGAGATTATGCATCATCAATTTATCTTGCAATTTTAGCAAAATTATCATGAAATTATGCAAAGTTCACAATAGTTGCTTGAATCAAGGTGTGAGTATATTTTCATCCAAAACTTGCCTTATTCGCTAAGAAAATGCATGAAACTACCCTAAAACATTAAAGAAAAGGTCAGTGAAACTGGCCTAGATGCCCTGGCATCAAAGGGATACACAACATTAACATGATCAAAGTTGTACCAAGGGATACATGGAGCAAGAAAAGATTTTAAACAAAGAGAGGCAAACACACCAAGAACATTAAGCAGACATATGCGGTTAGAATCAAATGAGAGCGCACGTGATCAAGGGGGCAGGATTGGAAGATAATCTGCTCTCTTTCCAAGAAAAGAATCGCAAACAAGAACTTTAGAGCATACCAAGTAGGAGCAAGATACATGATATTCGCAGAATTCAAAACACCTAACTGAGTAACCTCAAGAATTAACTTCTAACGTTCCCAAACCCCGCGATTCGCATTTCCTATAACTCGCATATTGATGAGTCTGAGATTCAATCCCTTCCCAATAATATTGATGAATCCGCTCTTGGCAATCACACCAAAATTATCGTCAAGTATTAACCCACAGTAGAGTGGGATCGTATCCACAGAGATTGGTAGATTTGAACAATTTTAATTAACTAGTGAATTAATCAAGCTTAACAGAGTAAGTTGTAAGTGCAGAATTATAAATGGAAGAAACATAAATGGCAAAAGAATAAAGGAAAGCAATAAAGTGCAGAAATGGAAATAGCAGGAATGTAAAAGGGAATGAGAATTTGCAGAATGTAAATAAAAGCTATAAAAGAATGGGAGAGATAAGAATGGGGGAATTCATTGAGATCAGGAGATATTGTCTCTTTGGATTAAATCCAGCTAATATCCTCTTCAATTATGCAACTCATTGACCTCTTGGCAATCATGATTGATTGAGCCCCAATCCCTTGGTGACTCAATCTCTCAGATCTTGATCAATAGCCAATTCCTTGGTCTAATTGCTCATGAAGAGAGATATGCTTGGTCCTTGATTATACCACACATCATCATAGATCCAAGTAGAGGGAGGATTGTATGTCACCATATCCAAACACCAAAACCCAGATTCTACTCAAGTGTGAGAAGGTATTTCTCGCATGGTTTCATGTTTTCTTTTCCAAGGTTCCCATGAAACCCATTTTGCATTCAATCTCTTTTCCAAGTTAATTGAACACTAAGCATGAAAATCGAAATTCCTTCTAGCAAATCAAAGAGAAGATGAAGAGAAGAAGAAATTTACTATCATTAATCCATCAAGTACAATAGAGCTCCCTCTCTCAATGAGAGGGAATTTAGCTACTCATAGCTCAGAAAGAAAGTACAAAAGATGGACGATATGAAGTGTGAAAAGTGAAAAGTGAATTGAAAACTAAAACTTTACAATCTCTTGAGATAGTGATCTTTTTGACTTGTTGAACCCTTTTCCAATACTTCCAAGGGTATTTATACTACTCCTAGACCTAGAAAATAAAGGAAATTACAAAAGGGAAAAGAAAATTACAATTTGGAGGGAAAAGAAACTCAACAAATGTGATCTTCCAGCTGGCGTGTGACTGGCGCTTCTTTGGCGTGTCACGCTTCCTCTGTTCCTTCCCTGGCGAGCCACGCCTTCGAGCCAAAGTGGCCAGCCCAGGGCATTTTAATTGACCCAAGTAACCTGGCATGCCACGCCTTCGACACCAAGTGGAACGCCCAATGTCATCTTCCTCATCTCCATGCTTCTAGAAATTTGTACCAGCATGGCACGCCCAGGGTCTGGCGTGCCACGCCCCTCTAAATGCCTTATTTTCATGCTGGCGTGCCACGCCTCGTCATCTAAGTGGCACGCCCTAGTTCATTGGCTTCTCTCCTTCTTCTATGGAAAACACTACCAGCGTGCCACGCCATGAGACTGGCGTGTCACGCCCTTCATCTGCCTTGGTCCCAAAGGTTGGCGTGCCACGCCTGGATGTTCAAGTGGCACGCCAAAATGGGATGATTGAGCTGGTGTGCCACGCCTTCGATACCAAGTGGCTCGCCTAACTTTGTTTGGCCTCCTTAAGTGCTGGCGTGCCACGCCTTATCACTCAAGTGGCACGCCTTAGTTGGACTTCTTGAGCTGGCGTGCCATGCCTTCGATACCAAGTGGCACGCCCAGCTTTTTACATTGTATTCTTGTTCATTGGCATGCCACGCCTAGTTGTTCACGTGACACGCCTAGACTTCATTTGGCTTCAACCCCTTCTCTGGACTTTTGTACCAGCATGCCACACCATGTTGCTCAAGTGGCACGCCCATTCAATTGTGGGTCTTTTAGGCTTGGCGTGCCACGCCTTGATCCTCAAGTGGCACGCCCAAGTGATGATTCTTCTAGGTAATGAATTGGCGTGCCACGCCCAGCTTCTGGCGTGCCACGCCAATACATTTTTGTGGCATTTGTTCCAAGTGGCACGCTTGCTTCACACGCCCCTACTTGTTTTGTTGTTTTCTTTCCCATTTTTGATGTCTTTTCCACCTGAAATTCAGCACAAACTCATTTCAAAGCAATGTCCTATGATATTCATCAATTAAGGCACCAATTACAATGATCAAATGAGATTATGCCTCTTTTATGGTCCTTTTTATGCAAGAAAAAGGGTAGATGATGTAAATCATCACAACACCAAACTTAAGCTTTGCTTGTCCCAAGCAAATCAATGTGAGTGGTCTTTTTGGTGAATTGAGACTTGACCTTGAATAGATGCAATATAACTAAGAATTGGACTAAGTGTTCAACACATGCATGAATGCTTTGAATGTCACAAAGGGTTCCTAGATCCTTAAGGGTTTTTCCAAGTATGTGTCTTAGGGGTCCTTTTCGTTGATTGTGTCACCTTGAAGTAGTAAGAGTTAACTCATTTTCCTCTTTTGTGCTTCTTTTCTGTTTATTGACCACGACTCTAAGTTTTGTGTCTCAAGACAACCCTTTAGTTAGGCTTTCAATTAACACTCCCAAGCCAGTTGGCTTTAGGGTGCTAGGTGTTGAAACACCCCTGGTAATTTACTTGCCCAGGCCTCTTCTTGACACATCTTCACCACAAGCATCTACTAGGGTTTCTAACTCTTTTGAGTTTTTCAATGTTTCTCTTTCCTTCCTAGTAGTTGATGCTCAGAGCCTTGGGTCTTTGTTGCTTACTACTTCTTGGTTCTATAGGTATTCAAGGAACACCCTTCAACTTCTACTTGTCATGCCTTCTAGGACTAGTTGCCTTTCATGACTCATTTCCTTTTTACTTCATTCAAGGTTTCTCACTTAGTCTTTTATTTCTTAGTTCTGTGAATGAGCTTTCTTGGTCTTAGTCTCATTTACTCTTGTTCTTGCACACTCATAACAACTCTTGTGGAGACAAACTCTACTTTATTGATGTTGAAAAAGACTAAAGTTATCATTGCATTTTCTTTCCTTCATATCAAAGGACTCACAAAAGACTTCAAGTAAAATAAAACATAAACTATCCTAACATTATCAATTATTCTCAAACATAAAGTAAAGTAGACAGATAAAAACTTAAACAGAATTCAGAAATTTAGGAAATGTCAAGTATGGAACTCAACAACCTTATGCAGCTTCTTTAGTTCATTGGCCCCTTGCCTTTGTCCTTCGTCTTGGAGGGGGAGGAGTCATCTTTGCCCTTTTTGGAGGATCCTTCTTGTGCTTTCTTGTCTTTGGGCTTCTAGAAATCTAGCCATACCATATAATTTATTTCATCCTCCTTGTGCTTAGCTAGGATCTCCTCTTGTCTAGCACTCAATTCCTCCAGCCCTTGCATGAATGTTGGGTATCCGGGGTTGATGGCGGCCACAGCATTACACAAGTGATTCAGCTTCGCTTGTGTGTTGATATCATATTGCCTCCTTGAAATGGTCCGAGCATCATAGAGATGCCTGAACTCAGCAAGGTTTTTCTGCTACCATTTGTTCTGCTCTATTACCTTGTCAAGTGCACTTCGCACCTCTCCGCAGTCGAACTCCTCTTGCTGCTCCTTTCTTGCTTGCTCAAAGCTTCCTTCGTGGTTTTGTATTTTCTCATTCACTTGGTTCCATTACTCCCTTTGGCTACTTTGAAATTGGTTGACAACTTCCCTCAGTTGATGCAAATCTCCCATCATTTGGTGCACATCTCCTTGCAGTTGCTCCCAGTTTACTCCTTCAGGAAATTGTTGATATTGTTGGTATTATTGGTATTGTGGTGGTTGAAGTGCCAGGAATTGTGGATGCTCCTCTACCTCTTCTTTTTCTTGTTGTTGTTATGGCACATGAGCATGAGCTCTATGCTCTCTGGCTCTCTGAAGTGGATTGACGGCCAACACCTTGGCCATCTTCTTGGCAGTTATAGGCTTATCCTGTTTCACTAACACCTCATCAATCACCTTCTCAACTCCAATGTCATCACATAGCTCTTGTATGATGCTGGGGAATGCTAATCTTGTGTTGTCATTAGTGCTCTTCAGTATCTTGTTGATGTTGTTGGCAATCAACTCCCTAACATTCACGTTCTCTCCCTTCATTATGCTGTATATAAGTACAGCCCTCTCCTTGGTCACCTAAGAAGTGTTTGATGTAGGGATCAAAGATCTTCTCACAAAATCTAGCCACCCCCTAGCTTGGGGCTCAAGTCCCTTCTTCTCAGTTGGTTGGGTTTTCCATCTTTGTCATTGATCTACTGCACATTTAGTACACAAATTTCATTCAGGATTTCATCAAATCCTGGATCTGGTTGCTTCATCCTCTCCTCATAACTCCGAGTGGAGTTTGTTCTTTTTACCATCAGCACCATTTCTATGTTAAAGGGACTATAGTCAATGGATTTCCCCCTCATATAGCTAATATACCCATAAGTTTGCCCTAGCTGTGGCACTGCATTGTTATAAAAGTCCCTTACTACGCCTTCCACTACTTTCTTTGGTGGGTTATAGAAGACTGCCCAGCCCCTATTATTTATCTCAATGTTGATTTCAAGGTGCTCATTCCTTCCCAGTTGGAAGCCAACCTCTGGGATGATCTCCCTCTCACTCACCCAGCCATAGAATTAGTTTTGGTTGAATGCGGAGAGGAATTTGTACTCATTGAAGTTTGAGCTTGAGGAACCGGAAGTTGGTTCTTTGGTCTTTCTTTTCTTTGAGGTTGAGGATCTTGGTGGTGCCATTGGGTAGAGAGAGAGAGAGAGTGTTTGAGGATTCTGAGATAGTAATGGACTGTTGCAAAGAAACACAAGCAAAACAAAGTTTTGCTCCAACACCAAACTTAGCACTTAATTGTCCCAATCAAGTCGAAAGATAGAGAGAAATGGGATGAAAAGAAAAACGAGAAAAGAGAAAAAAAAGTCTGTGTGAGTATCTTTTGTGTATGGAATGGGTATTGAAGTGGGAGGGAATGGGAAGGTGAGGGGATTTATAGGAGTGAAGGGTGTTGATAAACCACTATTTTATGGTTTACAATGTGTTTAATTGTGTGGTTTTATCATGGTCTTTACCTATTTATTCATATAATTAGCATGCATTTATGTTTCCTTCCTAAAATTATTACATGATTGAAAACATTCTTCTTTGATCTTAATTTAGCTAATCTTAATTCTCTCTTACTACCATTCGATGCCTTGATCTGTGTGTTAAGTGTTTCAGGCTTTATATGGCATGAATGAGTGAGAGATTGGGAAGGAAGCTTGCAAAAATGAAAGGAACACAAGAAACTAAGGACATGACCAGCGAGAAGTGACGCGTACGCGTCAGCGACGTGACCGTGCGGAAGAAAGGAATCCGCAGTGACGCGGTCGCATGGCTCACGCGACCGCGCGGATTGGAAAAGCACAAGTGACGCGGAAGCGTGGACGACGCGAACGCGTGGCAGGGGAAAACGCGAACGACGCGTCCGCATGGATGATGCGATCACGTGACGTGCGCGATCTGCAGAATTACAAAAGTCGCTAGCAGAGATTCTGGGCCGCATTTCAACCCAGTTTTCGGCCCAGAACACAGATTAAAGTCAGGGAACTTGCAGAGACTCATTATGCTTTCATAATTCACTTTTTATGTTTTAGATATAGTTTTTAGAGAGAGAGGTTCTCTCCTCTCTCTTAGGATTTAGGTAGGATTTTTAGAAATTTGGATTTAAGACTTCTCTTAGTTTTAGGAGTAACTCTCGATCCCAAGTTCAATGTTCTTTTACTTTATATTTATCTCTTACTCTCAGATACTTTAATGCTTGCTTGTATTAGTTATGTTGCCTATTTGGCTTATGCCACATTCATGATGATTTTCTTATTTAGTGATATTTGAGGTATTTCAGTTTAATATTGCTTTCTTTTGTTTATGCTATTGATTATTCCCAATCTGAAGAAATTTTTTATTCCAGAAGATTTAATTTCTTTTCCTTTTGGTCTTGGTTAAGAAATCAGTAACTCATGAGTTATCTTAGCTCAACATAATTGATAATTGTTATCTTTGCTAATTGAACTGAACTTTAATAATCCCAACCTTTTCTTAGGAAATAAATAGGATTCGAAGGTCAACTAATTAGTCCCTTGACTTTCCCTTGCTTTAGCAAGGTTAACTAAGTGGAATTATGATTCAACTTTCATTATTATTAATAAGAATAACTAAGTCTGGACTTCCAATTTCTCATACCTTGCCAAAAGTTTGCTTTACAGTATTTATTTATTTTAATTGTCATTTAAATTACTTGTCATACTTCTTCCTTAATTCCAAAACCCCCAATTTTACCTTTTTCATAGCCAAAATAAGAACATACCTCCCTGCAATTCCTTGATAAGACGACCCGAGGTTTGAATACTCGGTTATCAATTTCAAAGGGGTTTGTTACTTGTGACAACCAAAACGTTTGCACGAAGGGATTTCTGTTGGTTTAGAATCTATATCTACAATGCGGCTATTTTTGTAAAATTCTTTACTAGCAAAAATCCTAATGTCAAAATGGTGCCGTTGCCGGGGAATTGCAAACGTGTGCCTTATTATTGGTTATTGTAAATATTTTTCAAAAAAAAATATAATAAATTTTCTTTTGCTTGTTTATTTGTTTTCTTTCTTCCCTCTTATTTCTGATAACTATTATGAATTCTCACCCCTCTCGCTTTGAGTTTGGTTCTAATTTTGTTGCAAGGAATGGAAACTATAACAGGATTATGCATCAAGGTCTAAGCAATCAAAGATGGATGGAGCCAAGAGGATCTAATCAACCCTTTAGGCAACAACACCCTCCAGGATATCATGGACAACGACCATTCTACAATGCATACCCAGTTGAAAGATATGGTGGACAACCTTGTAACTACCAACAAGCCCCGCCCTGTGCTCAAAGACCATCCTCTCGACATAACTTCGAACCACCACACTCACAAGCTTCTTTTCACCATTCACTACCACATGATCCTTATCCACCCAAACGCCAATCCAATTACTCCCACGAACCACCACTCCCTTATGCACCATGTCCATATCTATCAAGCCAAGAATCACAGGTTCGCTTCGAGGAATCAGTAAACTAGTTCAATGCAACCCTTCATCAACTGGAGAAAGCAATTAATCAATTATCTTCCAGACGTTCAGACACTCAATAGACCCCCATGGCTTCATGTGGGGAATCTAATGAAGAATGTATTGTGAAGAGGACACAAGAAACTCTAGTGGACAGCATAGAGCATAACTTCGTACTGGAACAAATAGAGGAAGCTGTCATGGTAGAAGAAGAAAAGTTGGTTGAAGATTTAGGAGATGCCGAACCACTACCTGAATCCAAAATTGTGGAGAATTCCGTCAAGGATGTTACAATTGATGCTAAAGATGATTTTGCACCGCTTCCAATGCAAATATCTTATGAAGAACTGGACGGAATAACCCAGGACGCAGGTTTCCTTGATGATGATGATCACGGTCCTGTTCTCTTAGTTACGAACTTGCATCCGCAAGTGATTTCTTTGAGACAGAAGAATCTTCCCCGAGTGAACATGAAGATGATGTTGAGGTAGATTTTTCTCAACCTCCAATATATGACTTGAGCAATGATGAAGGAGAAATTGAAGACTCTGATCAAGATATGGTTGAAGTGGAAGAAATTTGCAAAGAAATGGAAGAAATCACAGAAGATTATAAGGGAGTAGAACTTACAGAACCATTGGAAACACCTATCCCAAGGCCATTACCGCCCAACACAAACTACAAGTGGGTAAAATCCTTGCCTTTTATCTTCAATCTTCCACTTGAATATGGTTTGCTTGAAAGAGATAGCCAGCTTAGAGCTCTTTGCGGCTTTAAGAGTAAGAGGGAAATGGCTCATACTCAAAGCTGGTGCACAAGGTTCAATAAGGTTCCACGCTTCAACTTGAGGTGCAAGGATTGGTGTCAAGCTCAATCGAAAGGATCTCGGAAGCTGTTGGGTCACTACAGTGAGAATTCAGACTGCTTGCCACCCAGATGGAACAATATTGCTCAATAAGAAGACAGGTGCAAAAGCAAGATTTGGGACCCCGGAATTCATTCTGGAAATCAACACTCTTGGGGCCTTGTTACTTGCTTTAACTTACTTGAAGGCATTTTGCGCCTAGTTTGGGATCCCGGAGGCTACTGGCATTCCAAGCACTGGTGGAGATTCCTGGATCAGTACAAGCACAAGCCACCATGACAAGGAGCTCACCAGAATGTCCAACTTAAGGACTTTAACTAAAAGTGCTAGGTGGGAGACAACCCACCATGGTATGATCGTCCCTTCTCAATTTTAATTCTAGTATATTTTGTTTGTTTTTGAATTTTTACTGAACCTGGAATCATGCATAGCATTCATATTAAGCATTGCACTCTGCATACTGCATAATCAAAAAAAAAAATTTTCGCACACGACGCGGCAGCGTCGCTGATGCATCCGCGTCACTAGTGCGTTAGGAAGAAAAGAATTGAACAGAAAGTCACGCGAGAGCGTGACTGGAGGCGCGCCATTAGCATAATTTGACACCACGCGATCGCGTCACTCACGCGACCGCGTCATGTGGAATTTTGGCCTCCCATGCGACCGCGTCACCCACGCGGCCGCGTGCAATGAAAATCGACATAAAAAAGGTGCATGGCCGAAAGTTGTGCTGGAATTGGGCTAGACTCGTGCTAGAAGCCCAAGCCCTCCCACGCGAACGCGTGCCCCACGCGGCCGTGTCGTCTTTCAAAAATGGCCATCCACGCGATCGCGTCACCCACGCGACCGCGTCACCCAGATTTTTGGCAAAATGCAATTCAAACAGAGAGTTGTGCGAATGCGAGGCTGCACTCGCGCCACTAGCACAAATCACGTGACGCGATCGCGTGACCCACGCGTCCGCGTCGCCTGACCTTATTGCGCACCACGCGGCCGCGTCACCAGCGTCGCACACCTTAACCTAATATGCCAATATATTTTATCTTTTCTTCCCCAATCCTAATTTTACCTCCCTCCTTTCTTACTTACTTCCTCTTCCCTTCTTTCCCTTCTCATTCTTTTTATCTTTCATTTTCTTTTACTTAATTGCATACTTTCATTCATTGCATTATTTTCGTTGGTGTTGGAATTTTATTTGGGTCATTGTTTTTCTATATTTTTGTAGATTATTTAACAATTATATATTACTTTTAAAGGGTTTCTTTCATGTTCAATTTAATGCTTTCAAATAGCTTATTTACCGTGCATGCTATGTATTTGTGAAAACGCCCATATGGCATTGTGCACTATTTTTAAGATTTCTTTTAATCTACTACTATAAATGCCTGCTTTTCACAAATTCCCTTTACTATTTTATTAATTAAATATAATTGTTAATACAAACGTTATTGTTAGTTTCTCACGACTAACAATACATTAAAACTTTTGATGCTTGATCTATGCTACTCATGCCCTTGCCGGCTTGCTAATAAACATCTTGCATCCAATACTCCCCATGCCTTGCTATATTTCCATTGATGAACTGATCACATGGAATCGCAACCATGTCTTTCATTCACTATTTTTTACTTAGCATGATTATCACTCGTACCGCCCTTCTCTTTGCTCCATCCCTTTGACTTCATGTCCCTTTCTCTTCTCCCTTTTTCAGGCTGGCCACCAGAACAGGTAAAGAGAAAGCTTCTACAACGAGCAACAGTTGAGGAACCATAACACCCACCCACCTGTACATCTCAGCATGCACCGAGGACGGTACAATCTTTAAGTGTGGGGAGGTCGATACCGATCTCCACGGGTTAGTTAGTCCCTTCTCAACACCAATTTTTATTTTTCATTGTTGCATTTACATGTTTGATTGCATGTTTGTTTTTTTTGTGTGCATATTTTAGCACTTGGTTAAAGTAATATTTTCTTTTTCAAGAAATTTTTATAGTATTTCACTAATTTGAATAAAACTTTTTGAAAAACTTGTTTGAAGAAATATTATTTTGGAACATAGTTTAGAGCTCGAACACATAAAACCAGTGAGATTTTGAACCTATTTGATTGGTTGCATTTTATCAACCAATATTTTATTTTTGGTGTGTGTTTTTCTCTCTAAAAAATTGTGATCTTTGTCTGCTTAATTCTATATTTCCAATGCTTTGATGTATGCATGCACTGATACGATTGAGGCCTTTGTTTCACTAAGCTTACATACCCATATGGCCTTACCTTCATTATCCTTTGAAAACCAATTTGAGCCTAATATACCCATTTTTCTTTACTCTAGCTCATTACTGACTCTAAAGCGGAAAATAAATAATGTCCTTAATTTGAGTCCTTGGTTAGCTTAGACTAGTAAAAGTGCTTATGATTTAAGTGTGAGGAAGTTGGGTTTGAAAATTTTGGTTTGAATAATTGGGTGTTGTATATTTTAGTGAAAATGTGCAAAATAATGGTTGAGCACATGTTATTGCATTCAATACTTTAATTATATGCATTGAAAAAAAATGAAAAAGAAAAAGAAAAGAGCAATTAATAAAAGGGGACAAAATGCCCCAAAATAAATAAGTGAAATCAATGCATATGAGCTGTACTCAAAACTTAGATTTTGTATTTTAATTAAATGGATTGTCTTGAGTTAGGTGGAAAGTTTATGTTAATTAAGGATTCAAATTTTAGTCCACTTGGCCAAATACAATCCTACCTTGACCCTAACCCCATTACAACCCTTAAAAGACCTCTTGATTTGTGTATTGGTGCATTAAATTTTTGTTGATTGTTAGATGAAGAGCAAGATAGAGAAAGCAAGATTAGTAGAGAATTGAGAGAATTGACCCTAGACACTTGAGAGTTAGAATGATATACATTACTAGTAAGGGTTCAGTGCTTAATTCTATGTTCCCTGCTTTTATGAGTTATCTTCTTCTTGCAAGTTATTTATATTGTATTTTGTGATTTGAATTAGTGAAATCCAGTTCATATTTATTCTTGAAAGATTTATTTACTTTTTCAGCAAGTAGGTAGAATCATTTTAGCATGTAGTTTCATTCACATTCATAGGTTGCATTGCATGAGTCTTGCCTTTCCCTACTCTTTTATTTGGTCTCCTTGAGTTTAGCATGAGGACATGCTAATGTTTAAGTGTGGGGAGGTTGATAAACCACTATTTTATGGTTTACAATGTGTTTAATTGTGTGGTTTTATCATGGTTTTTACCCACTTATTCATATAATTAGCATGCATTTATGTTTCTTTCCTAAAATTATTACATGATTGAAAATATGCTTCTTTGGTCTTAATTTAGCTAATCTTAATTCTCTCTTACTACCATTCGATGCCTTGGTCTGTGTGTTAAGTGTTTCAGGCTTTATAGGGCAAGAATGAGTGAGAGATTGGGAAGGAAGCTTGCAAAAATGGAAGGAACACAAGAAACTAAGGAGATGACCAGCGAGAAGTGACGCGTACGCGTCAGCGACGCGACTGCGTGGAAGAAAGGAATCCGCAGTGACGCGGTCGCATGGCTCACGCGACCGCGCGGATTGGAAAAGCACAAGTGACGCGGAAGCGTGGACGACACGAACGCGTGGCAGGGAAAACATGAACAACGCGTCCGCATGGATGACGCGATCGCGTGACGTGCGTGATCTGCAGAATTACAAAAGTCGCCGGCAGAGATTTTGGGCCGCATTTCAACCCAGCTTTTGGCCCAGAAACATAGATTAAAGTCAGGGAACTTGCAGAGTCTCATTATGCTTTCATAATTCACTTTTCATGTTTTAGATGTAGTTTTTAGAGAGAGAGGTTCTCTCCTCTCTCTTAGGATTTAGGTAGGATTTTTAGAAATTAGGATTTAGGACTTCTCTTAGTTTTAGGAGTAACTCTCGATCCCAGGTTCAATGTTCTTTTACTTTATATTTATCTATTACTCTCAGATACTTTAATGCTTGCTGTATTAGTTATGTTGCCTATTTGGCTTATGCTACATTCATGATGATTTTCTTATTTAGTGATATTTGAGGTATTTCAGTTTAATATTGCTTTCTTTTGTTTATGCTATTGATTATTCCCAATCTGAA
>QBTX01001984.1:0-20505 GCA_003063285.2 Arachis monticola
TTTTTAGAATTATGTTATAAAATATTTCTTTATTTTAAATAATTAAAAATTAACTAATAAAGCATCTGCCACAGGAGAGCAAAACACAGAAAAAAAAAAAAAGTAAATTTTATTATTTTTTCTTAAAATTTTTGTCCAAACTAAAAAATATAATTTTTATAATTTTTAACAAGAATAAAATTCTAAAAACTATCGTAAAATAATTAAAAAATAAATATACTATCTACGGATTTTTTATAAACTTTCACCTTTATACTGTAATTCATACCTCCCTCCGGCTACGTTACCTCCACGACTGAAACGCTTGTTCTTCCGCGGTGACAACAAGTGCCTAGCATAAATACTAGTCAACTATCTTGCGGTGCTGTGGCACCATATTATCGCGCGTGAATAAAAAATAAAATATTTTTTACAAAAAAGTTTAAACCAAATTTTAAATTTTTTTTTTTTTTTTTCTTAATTTTTTTGATTTTTTTTCAGCGTCCCATCTGATCGTTCCATCGTATTACACTGTGTTTCCTATTGTAAATAAATAAAAAAAAATATAACAGATCCAAACGAATTATACCTCGGGTATGAAGACTGATGGATTCACTTGGTATAACTTTATTATTCTTGTTTTCTTACAATTCTCTAACTCACTAAAAATGTTTTTCGTTTTCTTGTTCGTTGTAAATAAAATAAAAATTTTTTTTTTTTTTTTTTTTTCAATAAATATTTAAAAAAATTACCGAGTATTTTTAAATGTACAAGTTTCATTCTTAATTTAGTGAACAAGTGTCCAGCAAAAAAATGTCAAGTGTCCACCCATTAAGGTTACTTGTATGTTTAGAATTTTTCAATAAAAAAAAATTCTAAAATATTTTTAGAACAATGAATAAAATTCTTTTAAAAACTATATTATTGTTCTATGGTTTGAAGATTGTTTTAAGACAAATTAATATTGTATCAAATACGTTTTCGCTTATCGTTACATATTTACAATCTAACATAACAGGCCCCATATACGCTAACTACTCTAACTCTAGTAGTAGCATCGAACCTAATTTTCTAAATTGCTACTTAGTTTAAACATTTATTAAGCTACTCAAAATCATATGTTCTTATAATTTTATAAAAAATAATAAATAATCAAAAAAAAAAAAAAAAAAAAAAAAAAAAAAAAAACGTAAAATAAAATGAAAGATATTCTAACGAGTTATATTAGAACTTAATTCATTCTTAATTCTTCACATGCGCATCACGTCTCGCTGGAAACATAGCCTGCGTGCAAAAGAAACGGTCACTATCTGGGCTGTAGGTGATTAGTCCGTGTTGAATAAACAAATAAACAAAAAATGATTTTTATAAAAAAAAATTGAAAAATCCTTCTGACAACAATAGTAGTCATTATATTTACTTTTCTGAACTATTCTAAAATTATATCTAGTTACCTGATGCGTTTTTATGAGACTCACATAATCACCAAATAAAGTCCAAACATTATTCTAGATAAAACAATAGATTTGTCTAGACGTTTATTATTTTTTTTTAAATTCTTATATATATATTTAAAATGTTGTATCTGAAATTGTTGTCGTAAAAAATAAATACAAAATTTTTTTTTTTTAAATATCAAAATAATTAAAAAAATTAAAATGTTTAATTCATATTTATTCTTAAAAAAAAAAAAAAAAAAAAAAAGTGCAGCAAAAAAGTCTAACCTGTCAGGATACGCTAGCATTTCATCCGGTGAGTAAAAAATAAATAATATTTTTAAAAAAACTAAAAAATTTTTTTAAAAACTAAATTTTGTAAAAACTAAAAAAAAAAAAAAATACTTTTATAGAAATACTTTGTTCTCATCGTAAGTAATAAAAATATGTAAAATAAGTCTTCGCAATATCTAATAACACAACACACTTTCTTAAACATTTATTATAAGAAAAAAAAAAAAAAAAAAAAAAAAAAATTAAACCTATATTTTTTATAATTTATAAAACGAATAAAAATTTTTTTTTTTTTACCAAACAATTAAAAAATATAAACAATTATTAATTTTTAATTAATTTCATTTCCTGATAGTATTCCACAAGTGCAACAAGCACTGTGCTCAGACAGTCACCTAATCTGGCTGATCCCTGTTACGCAATTATCCTCGGCTGAAATTGAAATCCAAAATAAAAAATATTTTAAAAAACGGTTAAAATTTTAAAAAACTAAAATTACTTTATTTTGTCGAAATCTTCTGTTAAACGATTATATTACTTAAATGTTTTTTATTTAACATAATAAACAATATACAAGGGAGCTCTCATTCAATTTTAGCGAGAACACAATGGAATCTTTTTTAACTTATTATTTTCTTTATTAACGACGCCAAAATTTTTAATGTGAAAAAAAAAAAATTTTTCTTTTGTTTAGTAAATTAAAAAAAAAAAAAAAAAAAAAAAAAAACTTCCAAAAAAATTAAAAAAGTAAATTTTTTTTTTTTTTTTTTTTTTTATATTATTCTTAATTTGTGAACGAAGTGCAGCAAAAAAAACGATCATCACTCGTCAGTAGAATGTATGCTCAGCGTCTCTATCCCGAGCCGGACCATGATCCGTCTAATACCTGCGCACCTCAGTGAACTGAACAAAATAAGAAATGTTTCTTAAAAACTAATAACCAACTCTTTCCTACAACTAAATTTTGCCCTCACTTGTATTGTAATTATTCTTTATACACTCCTATCCTCCATCTTCTACTCTAACAAGCTCACTGCTTTTCTCACTTTCTAACGCTCAGATTAAAACTCTTAAAATAAAGCACATATCACCGTCACACCAGCTCGAACACTAGTCAGTAGCTTTCGACTGCAATGTATCTATATGAAACTAACCAACCCTCGGCTAATCCAAATCCTATCTAAACCTTACATTTTCTAATCCTATTTTACTCCACATTACAACCTTAAAAATAAACTATATACTTCTTTCATCTACAGGTTTATAAAAAAAATTAACAAATTATTATTATTTTTATCCAAAAAGAATTAAAAAAAATTAACAATCTGATTAAATTTTATTTTAAATTAAATTTATTCTATAAGTTGCGTGAAGCAAGTGCTGCACAAAAAGTCACTATCTGGGAGTATAGACAGTATCGGAGTGACTTCAAAAACACCACATAATAAAAATATTTTTAAAAAAAGAGTTTTTTTTTTTTATACAAATTTTTTTAAAAAAAAAAAAAAAAAAAAAAAAAATAATTTTTAAATGTATGACTTAGTTAAATGTTGTTTATCTAATAAAACAACATACGGCAAAGTTCCAACAGTTATCTAGTCAACAAAGCTAGTTATGAACACTCTTATTACTTTTTTTTTAAATTATTAAGCAAAAAATTAAACAAAAAAAAATGTTAAAAACATATAAAATTTCCACACTAACTTATTCCAAAATATTAAAAATCATTAACATTTCTTTAATTTTAATTTATTCGTCACATTTCTGGGAACACAGGCTTGCACGCAAAAAAGTCACTATCCACTGCTCAGAGTGGTTATCAGTCCTTATCCGGTGTAGGTTCCAAAGAAAAATGAAATCAAAAATAAAAAAAAAAAAAAAAAAAAATTTGTCAAAATCACTAAAATTT
Source organism: Arachis monticola (assembly GCA_003063285.2). Classification (NCBI taxonomy): domain Eukaryota; kingdom Viridiplantae; phylum Streptophyta; class Magnoliopsida; order Fabales; family Fabaceae; genus Arachis; species Arachis monticola. The sequence goes on from QBTX01001984.1 coordinate 3,619, forward strand.
GTTATGTTTTGTAATTCTTTAAATTACTATTATACGATAAAATATTTTCTATTTAAATAACTAAAACGTTTTAAAATAAAGTCTGCAATGATCCATAATTAACCGTACAAACAACTTTCTATGACATGTATTACTTTTTTCTAACATACTTCTTTAAACTAGCATAAAAATCCGTATCATTCTTCTATTTAATTTTATAATTACAACTATTCCAAAAATATTCCAAATAGAAAAAATAAATATTTTTTTTTTTTTATTTTAAATTTGTTTAAAACTAATTCTACCTTTCTTATTTATCCATCACGTGACACTAATGCCTTATGCCTATACAGAAAATGTCAATACTGTCTCGGCAGCTGTACGAGCCTGATATTCCGTGTGAATAAAAAAAACTAAAAAATATTTGTATAACGAAAAGTTAAAATATTTTTAACATAAAAAAAAAAAAAAAAAAAATTTATTGAATTTTTGTAACGATTACATGATATTACTTACAATCGTTGTTCTTATCCTTAACCAATAATCATACACAAAAATTAAAATTAAACTCTAAACATTATAATGTAGCAGAGTTTAGTACAATACAACCTCTTATTATTTTCTTTTACTAAATTGTCTAAACAAACAAGTTCCGTTTCTTTTTGTTGTACCAAAACAGACATAAAAGAATTTCCCACCACTATCATGATCGCCAAAAATTAAAAATTAATATTCTCTTTATAACATTTTTTAAAAAAAAAAAAAATTTCTTAATTTGTGAACAAGCATCTGCAGAGCGCAAGACAAACGTCTCAACTGTCACGAATGTGTAGCATTATCGATGAATAAAAAATAAAAATAGTTTTTTTAAAAAAGAATTAAAAATTTGTTAACAAAAAAAAAAAAAAAAAAAATGTTTGAATTTTTTAAATTATATTCATAAAATATTTTTTTATTTAAATAATAACAATGTAAAATTCAAGTCTAGCAAGTAGTCTTAGACGTTAAACTAAGCAGACCGGTTGAGTAAATTTGATTTATTGGTTTAAAACTTTTAACTAAAAGAGGAGTATATCTGTGCGTAGGTAATTTCTAAAAAAAATAAAGAATTCCAAAAATATCCAAAAATTAAAAAAATTACAAATTAATTATATCTTTTTTACATAATTTCATTCTTAAATTTGTGAACGAAGTGCTAGCACAAAAAATTCAAACTGTCCTGAGTTTGTAGCATTATTCATCGCGAGTGAATACAAAACAAAATTAAACAAAATATTTTTAAAAAAGTAAAAAATTTTAAAAAACTAAATTATTTTCATTGTTTTTGAATTTTTAAAAAAAAAAATATTAAATTTTGTTATTTATTTATAAATCATAAAGAATTAAAATAGAATCCACAGTATCAGCTAGTAAACAAAGATCTTTGTAACTGTTTATTTATTTTTTTTTCTTCTTATAAGTTTTTTTTTTTTTTTTTTTTTTTTTTTCTTGTTGTAAAAAAATAGAAGATTTCCAAACATACTTCAAAATAAAGTTTAAAAAATATTAAAATTTTTAAATTAAATTTATTCTTAATTTGTGATTCCCACATGTCCTGCAGCATAATAAAAAGTCAGTCTGTCACATGTCAGAGTGTAGATACCGGTGAATAAAAATTAATAAATATGCCGTATTTAAAAAACAAATTTTTTTTTATTTAAAACTGAGAACAAAAAAATAAAAAATTTTAGGATTTTTTAAATTCATTAGTAAATAATTTTTCTATTGGAATTAATTAAAAGTATTATAAAAAAAAAAAAAAAAAAAAAAAAAAAAAAATTCTAAATTTATTTGATTTCTTTTAAAAATTTAAAAAAAAAAAAAAAAAAAAAAAAAAAAAAAAAAAAAAATTAGATTTTTAAAAATAAATAAAACATTCCCTAATCAAATATCCAAAAAATTAAAAAATTCTAAAAAAATTTAAATTTTATTAAATTAATTTTCTATTCTTAAATGCCCGTCGACCACCAAGGGATGCTTGAAAAAAAAGTCAACCTATTCTGGGCTCGTTAGCTCCCAGCACGTAATTCCATGTTGAATAAAAATACCAAATTAACAATCATTCTTTAAAGAAAGCCAATTCAAAATCTTTATAACTAAAATTATTTATTCTTTGAAACTTTTTATAATGTCATATCTATTAAGATGTTTTTTTTTACAAAAATCAAAAAAAAAAAAAAAAAAAAAAAAAAAAAAAAAAAAAAAAAAAAAAATAACTTTTTATATATTTTTTTAAAAATTTCTAAACAAAAAATCTTTCTTCTTGTTGGTAAAAAAGCAAAAAGTGAAAAAAAAAAAAAAAAAAAAAAAAAAAAAAAAAAAAAAAGTTTGTAATAATTTATACATTCTTAATTTGTGAAACAATGCTTGCTCAGCAGAGAAAAGCGTCACTGTCACGAGTGTAGCGTTATCCGATGAGTAAAAAATAAAATATTTTTAAAAAATAAAAGAATCTTAAAAACATACAATTTGGTCATGTTGAATTGTAAATTATATTAAAATATTTTTTATATTAAATCTTATAAAAGTTACAACTCAAAGTGTCGAGCATATTCTGAATAAATCCAACAACTTTCTAAAGTTTATTTATTTTTTTTAAAAATTTATTTAAACTAAAACATAGAAGCATAATTTCTTATAATTTTAAAAAAATAAAACCAATTTTTTTTTTTTCATCCAAAAAATAAAACAATAAAGATAAATTTATAATTTTTCATAATTATATTTTTATTCTTTAATTCGACTGACGGTGACACAAGTGTAGCAAAAAAGTCAACTATCTGGGTGTCGCAGATCTATCCGGGGTGAATAGAAAAAATAAAAAAATATTTTTTTTTTTTACCAAATGAATAATTAAAAATTTTAAATAACGCTAAATAATAGTTTATTTTTGAATCTTTCCTCAAAATCCGTTATATTATAACATGATTTTTTTTTTTTTTTTATTTTTGTTATTCAATAATAAATTAATGCCTGTCCAGATTATCCTAGTAACTAGATCTTGTTGTTACATAGCATTATATTATTTTTTAAAATTTTGTAAACAATAATTTTATTTCCTTGTTGTTAAAAAAATAACATTTTTTTTTTATTTTAATCCCAAAAAATTTAAAAAAATTAAATTTTTTCTTAAATTTAATTATATTCTTAAATTTACATCGTGAACAAGCTGCAGCAACAAACATAGATCCGGCACTGTCAGATTGGGGGTGTAGCATTATGCCATGAGAATAAAAAAGTAAAAAATCTTTTTAAAAACAAATGAATAATTTTTAAAAGATCTAAACTTTTGTATGTTTGAGATTTTTAATACATATTATGAAAATATTTTTGTATTTAAAGTAATTAAAATTGAAAATAAAGTCGGGCAACATATCTAAATAAACGCACTCTGACAAACTCTTTAAATTTATGGATTTTTTTTTTTTTTTATTATACATATTTAGTGGAAGAAGATAATATTTTTATAATTTTAAAAAAAAAATAAAAATTCTGCAAACATAATCCCAAAACAATCAACATAAAAATAAAATATTTAATTTTTTCTAAATTAATTTATTCTCTAATTCCGTGGAACAAGATGCCTGCAAACGAAAGCAAGTCTAATAAACTTCTGGGACCGTGTGTTAGCAAGTTTACTCCAGTCCACGATCGCGTGACATAAAATAAACTACATAACGATATTTTTCATAAAACAAAGAGCGCTTAGTATTACCGATCAACTATAAACAGAGCTATTGTCTTACAGTGCCAAACCTAAATATTTATTCTTGGAATTTTTCAAATCTCATTAATTTATTAAATTTTATTTTAAATAATAAATAAAATTTTCAAAGTCCAGAAACATCTTATCTAGATAAACAATGATTTGTAAACTTTATTATTTTTTTTTTAAATTTCTAAACCAAAAAAAAATTTTCTTCTTTTCTGTTTGTAAAAAAACAAGTTTTTCCAATTCCTTAACAATCCCGAACAAACTTTAAAAAATTAACTATCATTCTTTTAAATTACATATTATCTCTCATACAGTTTAGTGCAACACTGGGTGTGGTCTTGGCGTCCTCCCTGCAGCAAAAGACCGTAACTGTCAGAGATGCTCCTGTAGCATATCTTCATACCGCAGTGACTTAATACAACTAGAGATATTTTTCAGACAAAAACGCAACCTTACAAAATTATTACCAAAACTAAAGTTATCTGTCGATGTTTGCATGTAGTTCTTAAATCCTATCATTATAAATATATTTTATTTATCTTATACATCAAACTTAAAATTACAACTAAGCCTGGAAGACCAATATCCCTATAAACTAAACTAACGCAACTTTCCTTAAATTTATTACTTTTTGTAACATTTTTAACACTAAAAAAATATTTTTAATAATTTTTAAAAAACAACAAAGATTCCCGACACCAATAGCACAGAAAAAATAACAAAAATAAAAATCATTAACATTTTTTACAATTCACATACTGGCTATTCAGTAATATTCCCGCTACAGTGAAACAATGCTTGCCAAAGACAAAAAGCAACTATTGGCCGATTGTCAGCATTATCCCGCAGTGCAATTAAAGAACATAAAAAAAGATTTTTTAATAGAAAATTAAAAAAATTGTAATAACCTACAATTAGTTTATGTTTTGATGTATTTTTTAAATTATATTAGTTAAAAAAAAAAAAAAAAAATAATAATAAAGAAACAAAAAGTCCAGCATATCTATGTCAAACAACTAGTACTTTGTAACTTCTACTGTATTCTTTCTTTTTAATTACTTAATACAAAAAAATTTTTATTCTTAAAAAAAATTTTGAAAAAAATAACCAAATTTCCATAAATATCCAAAATTTTAACCAAACAATTAAATCTTTTTAATATTAATTTATTTAATTTGTGAATCAGAGCTACTTGCAGCAAAAATACAGTCAACTGTCTGGGTGTAACATTATGTCGCGCGTGAAGTGTTAAAAATAACATACAACCAATCAGTTTAGAAAAAACATACAAAAAAAAAAAAAAAAAAAAAAAAAAAATTCTTGTTTGAATTTTAACTCTATGTTATATATAAAAATTTTTTTTTTATACTAAACTAGCAACTAAAAACTCTTCAAATAAAGTCTTAAGCCAATATTCTGAACTAGAACAACAATTTCAAATTTATTATTTTTTTATAAAACTTTTGAAACTAAAAAAAGTAAAAAAAAAAAAAAGTAATTTTAAAAATAAAACAATTCCAAAAATATCCAATAAAAAATGAAAAAAATAAATTATTAAATTTGTTTAAATTAATTATTTGTAATTTTTTTTTTTTTTTTTTATAATAAAAAATGTAAACTATCTGCAAATTATTAATAAAAAAAATGAATAAAAATAATAAAAATATTTTTTAAAAAATTAAAACAAACTCTTAAAAATAAAAATTATTTATTTTTGAATTTTTTAATGTATATTATTATAAAAAAAAAAAAAAAAAAAGATAATTAAAAAATTAAAGTGCTGCATTATCTAGTAAACAATAGGATATTGTAACCTTTTATTTTTCTTTTTAAATTTTTCAACATAAACAAAAAAAATTTTTTTCTACTTGTTGTAATAAAAATAACAAATTTTTTTTTTTAACTTAAAAATTCTACACATGTTAAAAAAAATTAAACTTTTTTAAATACATTTATCTCTTTAATTCTGTGAACAATATCAAGTGTGCACAAAAAAAAAGTCACTGTCAGATTCAGTTTTCCAATTGTAAATTCACTAGAAAAAAAAAAAAAAAATGGTTTTAAAAAAAATAAAAATTTTTTAAAAACTAAATTTTTTATGTTTCGAATTTCTTTAAATTATATTTATACAAATGTAGTATTTTTGATTTAAATAATAGAAATTCTAAAATAAAGTGTACAGCCAATAATCTGCAATAACAACACACTTTATAAATTTATTATTTTTTAAAATTTTTAAACTAAAAAAGATATATTTTTAAAAAAAAAAACTTTTAAAGAAAATAAAATTTTTTTTTTTTTTTTAAAAAAAGATAAACAAATAAACAAAAAAAAAAAAAAAAAAATTTTTAAATACTTTTATTTCGTAAGTTCGGTGGATAAAGGGTGCTTGGGGCAAAGAAAAGCTCAACATATCTGGGTGATATCAGCGATTATCGGTGAATTACCAAAAATAAAAAATATTTTTTACAAAGAAAATAAAAATTTCTTAAAAAAAAAAAAAAAAAAAAAATGAATTTTTTCAAATAATATTATTAAAAAAAAAAAAAAATTTTTATCTTAAATAATAAAACAAAAATTAAAGTCCCAAGGGATTTATCTAGTAAACAGATAGATGTTGTAATGCGTTTACGTTATTTTGTTTTTATAACATTTTTAAACAAAAAAAATTGAAAAAAAAAAAATCTGTAAAAAAATTAAAAATTTCCATAAATCCAAAAATTAAAAAATTAAATTTTTAAAATTTTTAATTTATTGTCTTTTATTTTTTTAAAATTTTGAAGAACAGAGCAGAAAAACAATTACCCTACTTAATTCAAAACTGTGATAAATTAGGGGGTAAAAGAAAAATGGGAGGAAGATATTCTTGTAAAAAGAGAAAGTATGGTTGTGTATGAAGAACGTAAATGCTGTGTTGGAGTGGTATTGAGTTTTTTGAGAGAGGTGAGATGATGGATTGATAGAAATATTTTGTGTTACGTTGTAAGTATAGAAAGATTAAACAGCTACAAGTCGGTAGGCCAATTATCTCATAAACAACGAACTTATTCTACGAATTATGTATTGTCTAAAATTTGTTGAACGTGAAGAAACAATATATTTTCTATGAATTTTAGAGAGAAAGAATAAGAATTGCCAGAAAAAGAATCCAAAAGATGGAAAAAGATTAAATAATATGTGATAGTTTTTTAAATATTAGTGTTTTTTTTTTTTTATTTTTATTTTGTGAACAAGTGTAGCAAATAAAAGTCAACTATCTGGGCGTAGCATTATCCGTTGAATTAAAAGCAGATAAAAACACATATTTTTCTCAAAAAATTCAAAAATTTTAAAAACTCAAATATTTATTTCTAGCACATTTTTTAACAAAAATATAAAAAAAAAAATTGTTCTTTTATTTAAATAATAAAAAATAAGTTTTTTTTTTTTTTTTGAATTTGAATTATTGTACTTATCTATTTTTTTTACATTTCTAAACAAAAGAAATTTTTTTTCTTGTTGTAATAAAAATAAAAATTTCCTAAATATCCAAAAAAATTTAAAAAAATTAGATATTTTTTAATAATTGGTTCTTGTAATCTTATGTGCACTCATATCACAGTAGCCAGCCAAAAAAATTGTTTCACACCTCAATCTTTAACATTAAAAAAAAAAAAATATCAAAAATAAAAATATCCTTTTTAAAAAAAATAAAAAATTTTTAACTAACTAAACTTTTGTTATATGTTTGAGATTTTTTAAATTATATGTATAATTAAAAAAAAAAATTTTAGTTAAATAATTAAAATTAATAGTTTTTTTTTTTGTCTTTTCATATAAACAACAACTTGTTTCTAAATTCCGTATTATTTTCTTAACATTTTCATCTCAACTGAAAAAAACTCATTATTTTTGACATAATTTATAAAAAAAAAAAAATTCCAAAATATTCCAAAGAAAATAAAATTTTTCAAATAACAATTAAAATAAAAAAATATTTTTTAAGATTAATTTATTTACTTAATTTTTTTTAAAAATTTGGCTGATAAATTGTTACATTACCTTTTTAATATCATTTGGTTTGGGAATAAAAAAATAAAAAAAGGAGATTTTCAAGAAAATTATACAAAATGGTGGTTGAAGAGAAACTAGAGATTATCGTGTATTTTTGAGACTGTTTTGACAATGGTATGTTAGATTAATATATTCTTTTAGGTATTAAATACATAAATAAGAGGTAGAGAGTCCACGGCCGAGCTATTATCTAATAAATCAGATTAGGATTGTGTAAGGCGTTTATTTATTTTTTTCTAAAGTTGTATGAGAAACAAGGAAAAATTTTTTAATAACTAAAAAAAATTTGGATAAAAAAGATAAAAGAAAAAAAAAAAAAAAAAAAAAATAATTAAAAAGATTTTTTTTTTTTTTTAAGTAATTATTCTAATTGTGAACAAGAAGCGTGCCAAGCAACAAAAAGTCAACGTGTCAGTAGTGTCGTCTTATCCACGGCGTGAGTTTAAAAAATAAAAATATATGGTTTTAAAAAAAATAAACGATTTTTAAAAAATAAAAAAAAAAAAAAAAAAAATATTCTAAATAATATATTTATAAAATATTTTTTACCTAAATAATAAAATTAAACAAATTTTTTTTTTTTTATTAATATCTAATAAACAACACAACTTGTTCTTACGAAATTATTGATATCTTTTATAATTTTTTGTTAAACTAAAAAAATATATGTTTCATTAATTTTAACAAACAATAAATAATAAAAAAAAAAAAAAAAAAAAAAAACAAATAAAAATATTACAAGAATCATTAAACTTTTTTGAATCATATTGAACTTTTATTCGTTAATTCGTTGAACAATGCGCTAGCAAAAAAAGTCAATCTATCTGGGCCCGCGTAAGCATTATCTGCCCAGGGCCGCCGGTGAATCAAAAAAAATAAACAGGAAATATTCTTTTAATGAAAAAAATTAACAAATTTTTTAAAAACTACAATTATTTATATTATTTTTTTTTTTTTTTTTTTTTTTTTTTTTTTATCTGTTTTTTATTTAAATTAATAAAAAAAAATAATAAGTTTTTTTTTTTTTTTTTTTTGTTAAATTCACATTTATGTACTTTATTATTGTTTTTAAACTTTTAAATCAAAAATTTAAAAAAAATTTTTTCTTGTTGTTAAAAAATAAAAACTTTTTTTTTTTTTTATCCAAAAATTAAAAAATAAATTTTTTTAATTAATTTATTCCTTAATTTGTGAACAAGTGCCAGCAAAAAAAATGGTCAACTCGTCAGAGCATGTATTCAGCAACTTATCCGGATTTGCAATAAAAAATTAAAAGAATAATTTCTTTAAAAAAATAAAAATTTTTAAAAACTTTTTTTTTTTTTTTAGTTTTGATTTTTTAACTATTTATATATTATAAAGAGATTTTTTTTTTATTTTAAATCAATAAATTTAAAATTAAAGTCTTAGCAGATATCTAATATATTACAACAACTTCTAAATTTCACTATTTTTTAAATCTTTAAACTAAAAAGAAATAATTGTTCTGAATTTAAAAAAATACAATAATTTCCAAAAAATATCACAAAAAATAAAAATAAAAATCATTAAATTTTATTTAAATTAGTATTTTTTTTTTTTTTTTTTTTTTTTTTTTTTTTTTTTAATACAAAAAAATAAGTCAAACTATTTTAATTAAATCTTAAAAAAAATGAATAAAAAAATAAAAAAATTTTAGAAAATTAAATAATTGTGTGAACATAAATTATTTATTTTTTGAATTTTTTTAAATTTAAATCTATATTATAAAGATTTTATTTAATAATAAGAAAAATAAAGGGTCACGCAATATCTATGTAAACAATAGGAATTGTACTTTATTATTTTTTTAAAATTTAAACAAAAAAATTTTTCTTTCTTTCTTTCTGAAAAAAATAAAAATTCCATGAAAGTATCCAAAAAATATAAAAAATTAACATTTTTTAACTTTGAATTCATATTCTTTTTAATTCTGTGAAACATAGGTGCAGCAAAAAAAGTCAACTGCTTAGGTGTATGAGCATTATGCCGGTGAGTTAAAAAATAAAATATTTTTAAAAAAAATAAAACTTTTATAACACTAAAACTTTAAAAAAAAAAAAAAATCTAAATTATATATAAGAAGATATTTTTATCTTAAATAAATAAAATTAAAAGATAACTTCTAGACATATCTAATAAACAACAACTTTCTAAATTTATTATTTTTTAAAATTGTAATTTTTTTTTTTTTTTTTATGATAATTTTAAAATAAATCATTCCCAAAAATACTCAAAAAAATAAAAAAAATTAAAATAGCTAACAATTAATCATAAAAAAAAAAAAATCTAATTTATTCTTAATTCTCAAAAAAAAAAAAAAAAAAAAAATTCAACTCATCATACTCTGGACATGTCTTTGGTACTGCCTTCAATGTAGCAGTTTATCCGTTCGTGAATTACAAAAAAACTAAAAAAACTACTTTTTTAAAAAATTTTTTTGTTTTGAATTATTTTGAATTATTCTATTTTTTGAATTTTTTAAAATCTATACTTCCATTTAAATGTTTTTACAATATTACAATAATAAAAAATAAAGTCCTCGAGCATTATTCTAGTAACACAATAGATTTTGTAATCTTTATATTTTTTTTTTAGATTTTCTATAACAAACATTCTTGTTTTCTTGTTGTAACAAAATAAAAATTTTCCATAAATATCAAAATTAAAAACTTTAAATTTTTAACTTAGATTTTATTCCTGTAATTCCGCTGGAACTCATGAAAGCCCTAACTAATGTGTAGCAAAAAACGCTACTCACTGTCGAGTCGTAGCATTATCCTGGTGACGTAATGAAAAATAAAGAACCTTTTCTTATAAGAACTACAAGATAATAATTTTTAAAAACTAATTTTATTTTTTTTTTTTTTTTTTTTTTTTTTTTTTTTTTTTTTTTTTTCAATATTTTTTTTAATTAAAAATAAATTAAAAATAAGATTTTTTTTTTTATTTTTTTTATGTACTTTCTTAATTTTATTATTTTTTAAGACTTTTTTCATCAACTAAAAAATAATTTTTAATTTTAAAAACAATAAAAATTCCAAATACGTCGAAAAAAAATAACAAATTAGAACTTTGATAGTTAGACATTACATTTATTCTTTAAAAAAAAAAAAAAAAAAAAAAAAAAAAAAAAAAGTCAACTATCTGCCGGTCTCTGTCAGCCATTATCCTGGTGAGATAAAAAAATAACAAAAAGTATTTTTACAAAAAAATTAAAAATTTTTTAAAAAACATAATTATTGATTTTGAATTTTTTTTTTTTTTTTTTTTTTTTTGGTTTTTTTTATTTTAAAGTTACATGAAAAAACAATAAAAGTCCGCATTACGTCTAGTAAATACTAATAGACTTTTGTACACTTTACTTGATTTTTTGTCTAAATGTTTATATAACAAAAAAAATCTTTTTTTTCTTCTTGTTGTTAAAAGAAAAGTAAGAAAAAAAAAAAAAAAAAAAAAAACAAAAAGATTAAAAGAACTCTTATAATTTTGTATAAATCTGTAATTTATTTTCCTAGTATTTTGTGACAAGGCACGCGAAAAAAGTCTCAACTGTCAGGCTGTAGCCATTATCTCTGGTGAGTTAAAAATCAAATCATTTTCTTTTTTTTTTTTTTTTTAAAGATATTTTTACAAAAATACCTAAATTTTGCATGGTTACTGAATTTGTAAATGGTATATTATACAATATTTTTCTTATTTAAAAGAATAAAGTTGTAAAATACAGAAGCTCAAGGCAATATCCTGAATCACAACAACAACTTTCCCTAAATTTATTATTTTTCTACTTAAAAAAAAAAAAAAAAATAAAAAATTCGATTTTTATAATTTAAAAAAAATAAAAAATTCCAAAATTATCCAAGGAAGAATAAAAAAAATTAAAAATATTAATTTTTTTAGAATTAATGTGTCAGTTTTAATTCTTGTGAAGCAGAGTGCGGGCAAATAAAATGTCAAAACTATCTGGCGAATGGTAGCTACTTATCCGGTTCGTGACCATAAAAAAATAAAAATATTTTTAAACAACTTAAAACCAAAATTTTGAAAAAAAAAAATTATTCTATTATGAATTTTTAAATAGTATCCCTAATTATTTTTAAAATAAAAAAAAAATAATTGAAAAAAAATCATATAAAAAAAAAAAAAAAAAAAAAAAAAAAAAATTTGGTAAATTCTATTTTTTGTTTTAAATTTAAACACAAAAAAAAATTTTTTTGTTGTCTTTGTTTTTTTTTTTATCTATTTTCTAGTTGTGATTTTTAAAATCCAAACAAATTAAAAAAAATTATAACTTTTTAAACTTAACTTCCCTATTTCTTAAATTGTGGGAACAAGTGCTAGCAAAAAAACAGTCCAGCACGCTCAGAGCTTGCCGTGTCAGCTATGTATGGCCGGCTGTGAGGTAAAAATAAAAAGTATTTTTAAAAAAAATTAAAAATTTTTTTAGAAACACAAAAAATAAAAAAAAAAAAAAATCTGAATTTTTTAAAATTATCATTATAAAAAAAAAAAAAAAAAAATTAAGATTAATTAAAAATTAACAATGCATAACAGGCAAATTAAAGTATCTAGCATGTATTAGTCATCATATTTAAGTAAAAATTTTTATTATTTTTTAGCAAAATTTTTAAAATTTTCGATTTACAACAAATATATTCTTATAATTGTAAACAAGGAATAACAAAGTTCCAAAACAAATATCGCAAAAAACATATAACAACATATTAAATTTTTTACTAAATGAATTTATATTCTTAAATTCTGTGATACACAAAAGGCACAGTGCTGCCAGAAATAAAGTTCAACCCATATGCTGGCGTGTCAGGTCATTAGTCCCGTGAATAAAAGAGAAATCAAAAAAAATTGATGCCTTCTTAACACATATAACAAATCCGATATAGACCTCTCTTTAAAGATCCTTCAATCTAATTCTATTTTGAAGATTTTCTAGATATTATATTATTATAGATGTTTTGTTTATCCGTTAAAATGTAATGGAAAAAAAATAAAGATTTTTTTTTTTTTTCATTAGTTGTTAGAGTTAAATATTGTAACTTCTTTATTATGACATCGTGAAATATTTATTTATAAAAAAAAACACAAGAAAAATTTTTTTAAAAAAAAAAAATAATAACAAATAAAATTTACACCACAAAAGTATCAAAATAAATGTAAAAACAGTCAATCTAGAAACTTATGTTTTAGATTAGTCACTGTTTATGTCTTAATTTTTGTTGCACCACATAGCACACCTAGTCGTAGTCACAAAAGAAGATCCACAGGTGTCAGTATGGCGTGTCTTGAGCTTACTCCAGCAGGTGAAGTAAAAAATCAAACAACTATGATTTTGAAGACGCCAACGCTAATAAGAAAATTCTTCTAAAACTATAATGCTGTCGCCCATGTTCTTTATGAGAATTTTTGTCATAAAAAAAAAAAAAAAAAAAAAAAAAAAAAAAAAATACTATAATTTTTATTTAGATTATGAATTTTACACAATATGTACAAAAACGTCTAAGAATATCCTATACAACCATACAACTTTTCACTATAGAAATTGCTCATTACTTTCTCTGTATTATAGTCAATTATGTCTATAAATAAATAAAAAAAAAAAAAAAAAAAAAAAATTATGGTAAAAAAAATAGAAAATCTCAAGCTAACGTAACTACTCCAAAAACAATTTAAGCGAGCACTACGCAAACTAAAACGAAGCCTACTGTAACAATTATCTGTTCTAAGATTAAGACTGTACAGCCGTATTCTTAGATTTCCGACTCGATGATCTTGGCCAGCGGTGTCTGACACAGAAGTGGCCCTGCGAGAAGCAAGTTGCAGTCCAACGGTATTGCTGGATCTGTCAGCATGTCCATCCGGTGGAATAAAAAAATAAAAAGTATTTTTTTATTTATAAAGAAAATTTTAAAAACTTTTTTTTTTTTTTTTTTTTTTTTTTTATTGTGTTTGAATTTTTAAATGTATATATTATTAAAATTGTTTTTCTATATTTAATATATAAATAATAGAATAACAGGTCCATGACGTAAATTACTCGTAATCGTATATACAACTATAGATCTTACGCTGCACACTTTAGATTTTTTTTGCTTTTAAATTTTAAACAAAAAAATTTTTGTTCTTGGTTGTAAAAAAATAAAAACTCTCGCATAAATATTCACGAACAAAACGAATTGACATCTCCATCCAGTACAACACACACTTCAAGCTGAAACTGTTCTAACCTACACTTAATTCAACTTTGATTCTACATTTGAGTGAACAAGTTGAGCAAAAAAGTCAACTGTCAGCGCAGACCTCACTTTGCTCAAGGCTAATTATCCTGGGTCGGCAAGCTCAATTAACACATTAAACCTATTTGCTGTACAAACAAATCAAAAAATTCTTTCTCAAAACCTTAACATTTTGCAATGGTCTGAACATTTTTAAAATCTATACTTATAAGAATCATTATTTTTTATATTAAGATAACTTAAATATTAACATATAAGTCTTAGCAAAGTATCTACATAACAACAAACTTTTTCTAACAAATTTACTATTTGTTCTAAAATTTATTTCCTAAGAAAAAAAAAAAAAAAAAAAAAAAAATTTCTTTATATTTTTTATAAAAATTACATAAAAATAAAAAAAAAAAAAAAAAAAAAAAAAAAAAAAAAAAAACAAAATAAATTTCTTTTAAATTTAAATTTATTCCTTAATTATCTCCTGTGAACAAATGCTTTCGCACCAAAAACAGCCAACTATTCTTGGGATCGATTCGCTAGCATCTACTGCCGATGTGAACAATAAACTAAAATAAAACAATATTTTTAAAAAACCAAAATAGTTTACAACATAATCTTCTTTTAAAGACAGCTAACTGTATGGTTCTATCTTTTTGTACATTCTATTAATATAGCTATTTAGCTTTATATATATTGTTTTTTTTTTTTTATTTTTGAAAATATTTGTGAAGAAATTAAAAAACAATCAAAGTCGTCAGACGCGCACTACCAGCGCAGCCCATTATCTCTCTAAGAACTGATAAATCAATAGACCGTTAAGTGACTAGTTTAATTGTACTTTAGCTCGTAGAACTACTGCTTCATTTAAAATTTTTAAACCAACAAAAAATTCTTTCATCCTGTTGTAACACAAACGGAACGAATTGACCTATCAACTATATCTCAACATCAGAGATTTAAAAAAATTAAATATTCTCAAATTTTTTAAATTAATTTATTCTTAATTTGTGAACAACTGCAGCAAAAAAAGTAAACTGTCAGAGTGTAGCATTATCCGGTGAATAAAAAAATAAAAATACTTTTAAAAAATAAAAAATTTTAAAAAATTAAATTTTGTATTTTTGAATTTTTAAATTATATACTTAAATGTTTTTTATTTAAATAATAAAATTAAAATAAAGTCTAGCAATATCTAATAAACAACAGATTTCTAAATTTATTATTTTTTTAAAATTTTTAAACTAAAAAATATATTTTTCTAATTTTAAAAAATAAAAAATTCCAAAAATATCTAAAAATTTAAAAAATTTAAAATATTAAATTTTTTAAATTAATTTATTCTTAATTTGTGAACAAGTGCAGCAAAGAAAGTCAACTATCTGGCTGTAGCATTATCCGTTGAATAAAAAAATAAAAAATATTTTTAAAAAAGTTAAAAATTTTAAAAAACTAAATTATTTTTTTGAATTTATAAATTACATTATTAAATGTTTTTTATTTAAATAATAAAAAATAAACTCCAGCATTATCCAGTAAACAATAGATCTGTAACTTTATTGTTTTTTTTTAATTTTAAAAAAAAAATTTTTCTAGTTGTAAAAAAATAAAAATTTCCAAAAATATCCAAAAAAATAAAAAAATTAAATTTTTTAAATTAATTTATTCTTAATTTGTGAACAGTGCCGCAAAAAAAGTCAACTGTCAGAGTGTAGCATTAACCGGAGAATAAAAAAATAAAAATATTTTTAAAAAAATAAAAAATTTTAAAAAAACTAAATTTGTATTTTTTAATTTTTAAATTATTTTATTAAATATTTTTATTTAAATAATAAAATTAAAATAAAGTCTAGCAATATCTAATAAACAAGAGCTTTCTAAATTTATTATTTTTTTAAAATTTTTAATCTAAAAAAAATATATTTTTCTAATTTTAAAAAATAAAAAATTACAAAAATATCCAAAAAAAAAAAATTAAAATATTAAATTTTTTAAATGAATTTATTCTTAATTTGTGAACAATTGCAGCAAAAAAAGTCAACTATCTGGGTGTAGCATTATCCGGTGAATAAAAAAATAAAAAATATTTTTAAAAAAACTAAAAATATTAAAAAACTAAATTATTTATTTTTAAATTAGTAAATTATATTATTAAATGTTTTTATTTAAATAATAAAAAAATAAAGTCCAACATTATCTAGTAAACAATAGATCTGTAACTTTATTATTTTTTTAAATTTTAAGCAAAAAATTTTTTTCTAGTTGTAAAAAAATTAAAATTTCCAAAAATATCCAGAAAATAAAAAAATTAAATTTT
The DNA here is from genome assembly GCA_003063285.2 of Arachis monticola. Taxonomy (NCBI): domain Eukaryota; kingdom Viridiplantae; phylum Streptophyta; class Magnoliopsida; order Fabales; family Fabaceae; genus Arachis; species Arachis monticola. The sequence continues at coordinate 19,982 of QBTX01001984.1, forward strand.
TTAAATTAATTTATTCTTAATTTGTGAACAAGTGCAGCAAAAAAAGTCAATAGTTAGAGTGTAGCATTATCCGGTGAATAAAAAAATAAAAATATTTTTAAAAAATAAAAAATTTTAAAAAATTAAATTTCATATTTTTGAGTTTTTAAATTATATTATTAAATATATTTTATTTAAATAATAAAAAATAAAGTCCAATAATATCTAGTAAACAACAGATCTGTAACTTTTTTATTTTTTTTAAATTTTAAACAAAATTTTTTTTCTGGTTGTTAAAAAATAAAAAATTACAAAAATATCCAAAAAAATAAAAAAAATTAAATCTTTTAAATTAATTTATTCTTAATTTGTGAACAAGTGCAGCAAAAAAAGTCAACTGTCAGAGTGTAGCATTATCCGGAGAATAAAAAATAAAAATATTTTTAAAAAAATAAAAATTTTTAAAAAATAAATTTTGTATTTTTGAATTTTTAAATTATATTATTAAATGTTTTTTATTTAAATAATAAAATTAAAATAAAGTC